>JAGFPH010001805.1:145067-178084 GCA_018207615.1 Philaenus spumarius | reverse complement strand
CTGAGCCTTGCTCGTTCTTTAAACCTTATTATAACTGCTGTTATAAAATATACAAAAACATTTGATTTGAACATTTAACCTTATTTACTATCCTAGCTTTGGGGTTTTTATTAATCCTACACCTTTATTATAAAGAAAACATAGCATGATTACTTGTATAGAAGGTTCCAACTTGGTAGACGTGCGAAGAACGCAGAATTATTCCTGGTCTGTAATAACTTAATAAGTAATGAGTGTTTTTTATACGTTTCTCTTCTGAATCGCGTGTAGCCTCCTTGTTCAATAAACTAATAACGATATTCAGTTGATTCATTGATTCAACAAAGGTTAAGTGTACGATAAATCAATCGAAGTTCATTGGTATGTTTTGTGTTTTTCAACTGTCAAAAGCCATCTCAATATTTCCATAAATTTCGTAGAACATATTTTATAAAATAAAACAAGAACCTCAATTTATTTTCCACCTGGATTTATTTCCTAGAACAGTTTATCACCTTTTCCCAAGAACAACAAAATATCACTGAACGCAGATCTTTCCATGTTTAAAAGTCATGTTTCACTAATCCCCTTTCACACCAGAATTGATTAAGATACGGGCCTTGTAGTTATAAAAAAAACCGTTCAAGATTACAAACTCCTCTCGGGCACGCATTAATTTAGTGTTTTTCACGCGACAAAACCAAAGTAAACCGATAATTTAATCAAAAGTCAGAGTTTCCTCGGACTAGCAGCCGACTTGAGTCGTTCATAATTAAACGCTCGTGACGTTTTCTTGGAGGAATTTCGACGGATCGCAATATTTAACTTAACACCGCTGCTGACAGCTGGTTTTATTAACAATTTAATACTCCACGAAACCGTTTTGTTCTGCAATATTAATGATTTACTAAAGCCTAGTTACCCTATCGTTTATTCATTAGCCAACTCTGGTTTTCTACTTATTATAGTTTGTATACGGGGTGTACAAAAGTCCCGCACTGGTTTAATATTTCATATATAAAGAAAATTTGAAGGTAGATGTGATTTACCTACGCTATGTAAAAATAATATTTTATTAAGATTTAAACAAATTTGTCCGCCGAAACAAATTTGTTTCGATGTAGAATTTCAAGAGAAAAGCAACGGTGAAATTTGCACATCCATATCTTTAACCGATTAAAGATGGCGGCCAAAAAACAACGAAATCTTGTTTACCGATTTTGCCCCATTTTGCTGTACTATTTAAAAAATACTAATTATTATTTTTTGGATTTATAATTAAATAAGCTTTCAAACAGTATGCCACACAACGGTATTTGGGAGTATTTAACAATTTTGAGTTACAGCCATTTTGATTTTTCAAAATTGATTTCGAGTGGCTCATACAAATAATATTATGTTTTATTTTTTTTTTTTGCTTAATCCATGAAATCTGATCTCATTTTTGTAACTTTTTTTAGTATAGTAAAAATTATTTTCTGCAAGGTATTTACTTTTAATTTATAATGTATATTTTTATTTAAGTGGAATATTGCGTTGGAAATAGCAATCCATTTTTTAATATTTAGTGGTTACGAAATTTACACAATATTAATAACTTTGTGAGATTCTACACCTCCGTTGCAGAATTGTGGGAAAAGTAATTTAAACCTATATTTGATATACAAACAAAATTAGTTTATTACTAAACAAATAATCAAACACTGGTCATATTTTAATTTATTAATTTGTAAAAGAGCCCTTTGACATTGCATTGACAAAAGTAACCAAAATGATGGTATACTAGAGAAAGTCTAGGATGAGCCGTGGCCTTGAGATGCGCAGTTGACTAGGAATTGATTCGAATGGTGGGGGGGCGGTCAATCAGAGAGGCTCAGTCTGTTGCCATGCTCTGAACATAATATTTCGGTCTGGAAGTCCTTGTACATGGTGCGTACAGTATTGTCTGTGCGTGGCGTCCCTTCCCCTTCAGCGGATAAAAACCCTACATTGCCTAAATTTTCCATCCCGCCAACGCATTTTAGAGTTCATGCTATTTGAACCAATCATCTCAAATAGTTTCACCAAACATAAAGACTAGCAGAGTTTTATAATTTTAACTTTGCTTCGTTGAATAAAGTTAACCGTGAGTTAAACATATCTTGCTAAACCCTATTATAAATATGTTTTATAGATTGAAATATTTTAGGCTTGGCCTGTCAAATAAAATTACGATGAGTTATTAAAGCTGGTGATCAGCTGTTTTATCTTTTACTGTGTACGACGGGTTATAATATAAACATGGCTACACATGTCTATGTAAAAGCTAGTTAGGCATTATTTTAAATTTAAGTTATTCAAATCAATCAATCAAATATTTTTTTATCAATCCATCCATATCCTCTCACAATACTCAAAACAAATAATATAAACGAACAATCTAAGTAAACCGAAACAGTCATGAAAAACCTGTAAAAAAATTAAATTAATGTTTGAACTAAATAGATACTGCTGAGGAGGGATTAACAAATACAAGACACACAAAGGAGCCATTTAATTACCTCCTTGTCCGTGTGCCCAGTTATGGAATCCTGGACGAAACAACGACATTTTCTTGGACATTTTCTTTTCTACTACCAAAAAACAAAACACGATCAACATACATACCACATTTACAATTAATTATTATTCAACGACCCTAAATAAGCCCTCAACATAATCATTCGTAAGAGAAAACAACAATTTTTTTAATTTACTTTTTATTGTCTGTAATGGAAAGGCTAAATTGTATATCGTGTGGCATAACTTTATCAAATTTGGGACCTAAAAATAACCATGTTTTCACGAACAAACTGTTATTGGGTTTGGCAGTTCTATAAAGAACTACATGCTTTTTTTTATATTTGCTGGGCATACATTTCAGTTTATCACTATCGCAGTAACACTTTTAAACAAAATTAACAACACCTTATATGTATCTATATAAATATCTTGAGGGAAGAATATTTAGTTTTACAAAAAGAGGATAAGAACTGACCCTACCTTGACCACAGATTATCCTGATAAATTATTTTTGCTCCTTGCCAATATCATTCAAATCTAACAACTATATTACTACTCTAACAACTAATTCAATATTCTAATTTTGAGTGATTTATAATGCGTAATATATCTTGTCAAGCACGTGACTAGTTTAAAATAATTAAACTTTCCCAAAAACATATACAAATATCTCTTTAGACTCTCGCAATCACATATCAGACCACTTCAGTTTGACAGTATGATATGATAACGGTTTATAAAACACAAATGAATCATATAACAAAAAGTTTATATTTATAGTTTTATTTATATTACCAGCCAATTTATTTATTGTAGTTAAACCTTAACAATAAAGAATATAAATCCTCCTGCATAAATCTATGCAACTCCCCAATATCTTTTCCCTTATAGATAAATACCGTATCATCAGCAATTGCAGTCACTGTACCATTTAGTTTTCCCGAATTCTAGTCATCTATAAAAATGTTATAGAATATTTCTACTTACTTATATTTGACATCCTGGGCTGGATGTATTATGAACTTATTATTTATTTTTGCGTAAATGCTGCTCACAGTCCTGTTTCGTTCTCAGTTTAGCTGTTGCCGACAAAAAAGTCGTTCATTTTTCAGGCAAGTCGAATCTGTTGAAAAAAGAAGATTTGTGTATTTATTTAATTCGCGTCAAGAAACTACAAATTAACACTTTACACACATTACATTTTAATGCAAGTACAACACAAGGTTCGCAAACATGCCGATATACTTTATCAGAATATAAAAGTTAGGGTACACTGCACGCGTGGATTCTGGTTCGTTCTTGAGGCAGTACTAAAAAAGGCCTGTGAGCAGCATTTAAGCAAAAATAAAGATATTTACATAATTATTTCGAAATTGTGCATAATTTATAAATTACTTAAGATATTTAAATACAACAATTAAAAAATCGTATCTTGCCATTTTAAATGGAGGTTACTAATAAGCAATATCCTTACATATTATTTCTCAAAGGTTTTTTTGTCGCTAAGCGATATCTTCATAAATTCTTCATTAAATTTAATTATTCAATCATCATTTTAAAGCTTATGTTCCCCGCTATTGACGAAAAATAGACAGTTAGCTTAAAATTCATGTTTTCGTTACAAAAATTGATTAAAAAACGTTTATAGTTCCAATTATTTCTAATGAAAGACTCCATGTATTAACAATCTGTTTAACTAGCATGGCAACTGTTAGTTAGATTGTTTACATTCTATATACAAGTGTAATCTATCACATCAATCAATCAAATTAATTCAACGTAAACCGTTATACATTTTTATAAACTATTATTTATAAATAAACATAATTAACTGAATTAAATCAACTTATTCAATCAGGTAAGAGTAAGGCTACTCCTAACTTGCGAAATATATTTAGTCAATATAAATTTAGAGTTTAATTTTATATTAATTTATTAGACTTTTTCAATTTACATCCATTTAGAAGTTAACTAACCTAATTTTAGTTTGCAGATCCTAGACAGATACATCTTTATGAAATGTACCTTAAAACATACGAAAGCCTTAAAGAATACACTCTATAACAAATGATATAAAAATAGAGTCTTACATTAACGAAAATTAAGTTGGCCACCCTGTGAATAATAGTATGAAAAGAAGTAAGACATTCTTTGAACACTGAATACTTTTCATCGAACAGCTTTCAGTGAAGTTGTGCCTTTCTTAATAATGCTTTAAGGATAAAATCTCAATCTTGAACGTAATTCAGTGAATACATTCTATGCAAGTGAAACGTTAAACCACGTCCTGCAGACATGTTTACCCATGATGCAATAATATCTTCGGTATGTCCACTTATCCGCGCATTAATATTCATATCTAACGGCGCTCTGAAGTAGATGTCCAGTAGCTCGTGCTCCACACTTTGCCTTTCACTAATTGTTTGTTATTTAAGATGACAAGAACAACAACTCTTGAAAGCAACAACTCTTGGTCGAGTGGTCTTCAGAAATGGTCGTCGCAAATTCTGGTCGCCTCCGAGTGGTTGCTATTTATAAAATCGTGATCAGCGATTACCGGGTCGTGAAATATCTTGTTGGTACGTTATTGCCGTAGTACAAAGACGTTTGAAATAGTTTTTGAATCGAGAGGAGTCAATATTTAAGTAAAGTTACGGTATGTTAAGTAGCCTAGACACATTCGTACCATGTATGTGTATTATTGCCTCTAAAAGGAAAACAGTTTTGTCACCGCACATTCTTATTTATTATTTACGTACTATTATTCCAAAACGGCAGCACCGATTTGGAAAAAATACCAGTAGAATAGGTAGCATGAGTAGGCCAAATTAATTAATGTTTGAAGAGAATTACTCTTGTAGCCAAATAGATATTATACGTAATAGCTAGTTAATATCATTGACCGAGCGTAAGCGAGGTCTCTGTTTTAACTCAACCGTTCGGCATTTCGTCTGTGTGTCTGTGTGTCGTCTGTCTTACGATTACCGCCAAACGCCTTGACCGATTTTGATGATTTTTTACATGAATGTTCCGTATTCCTAGGCCGAGCCATGTATATATACGTTTTTTTCCATTTTTCATTTTTAACCCCTTAAATAAAATAAAAATGGTGGCCGGACCGTTTCTCTCAGTGTAAGCTTTTTTCCAAAGCCACCGTAAGTCGAATTTAAAAACTAATAACATTTTGCTAAAAGAAAATAACATTTTAAACAAAATTGTATTCTTGATTTTTTTCCGTATCTCTAACGGTAAGCTCACAAAATGGCCGTAAACTTCGAATTTGTTAAAAATTGTCCAAGTTTTTGTATTTCAACCATGTTTTTAAACGTTTATTCTAAACCAATTCAAAAGTGTTCCATAGCTGTTTTGTAGATAAAGGTTTACAGAATTCATATATGCCAGTAAAAAAAATATTGAAGTAAAATTAAGAAAGTTATTAGATCAAGAAACAATCACGTTTAGTAACGAAAGGAAAATGTTTAACTTTAGGCCTACATAAAAAGTGGTAAAAATTATTGTATTTTTTTCATAAATGTAAAAAAGTTTATAAATAGAATTGTATACAAATATTTATCAATTTCAAATTTATTATTTTGTAAACACCAGTTTTTAAGTTCCTTCTACAATACTGCTAACAAAATTAGGCCTGTTTTGAATAGTCATTTATGAATATATCCTTTGCCCAAAAATGACGTATTATTATAAGAAAGTGTAGAGGATAAATCAAAGAATTGAACTGTAAACTTGTAAATTATTATTTTTTTAAAGTATTTGACTTAGCTTTACTTGAATTACAAAAAAAAAAAAAATGAGTGAAACAAATGAAAGCTCGCGGAGATAAAGGACATACAAAAAATGACCGTTGGACACCCATGAAGTGTTGGTACATTGGTTGAGATCACTATCACGACGTTTTAACATAGTTTGTTTTCATTATTTCTAATATTCTAATATGATATGGAACTTACGTTAAGTTATAATGCATTGTTAAGTTTGAGTTATTTAAGTATGTAAATATTTAATTGTATGTTGTCCCTCTATAACTCGATATTTTTAGCTATCTTACGCATTATTAACCTAAATAAAACACAATGCCTCTAAAAGAAAATCTTTAGCAGTTAAAGATCAAGAAAAGAAATAAAAACGAGAACTAGACATCCCGGAATCGCAGGAATTGTAAATTGTGTTTCACTGGCTAAACCTTCAGCTTACTTCCTTACTGGCACACTATTTTTTAACCTAAGCTCAAAACCACATTTGTTATTTCAACGAGCGAGGTCTACTGTTCACAGAACTACTAGTTAATATGGTTTCACCAGTAACCATTGAGGGTGGATAAACTTTCAATAAGTATCGTCAAGCTTTGTGTTTATTCTGGAAGACTCTCTTCTTCACCGGGATAGTGAATAGTAGAATTGCGAGGGAGTGTGTGGCAGTGTAGGCAAGTTGTAATGTAATTGTTATTGTTATTATGAAGAATTTTGTTACGTTTTGTTTTTGGTAAACTTTTAGTTTCCGAAAGAGTTGTTTTTGGAAACAAATTAACTAATGTAGGATTGTTTTCATTTTATTATATTATTTATTTTTTGTGGTTGTGGATTTATTATTGTGTTATTGTTGTTGTTAATTTGAGTAAAAGTGCAAATCTTAGTTTTCTAAATGTGTTTTTTAAGTGTAAACGTACGTTAAACTTGCCGGTTACGGCGTTTTTCTCACCCGTCGAGTTGATAATTTGTTAAAATTGTATAAAATATTTTCGTCCCCAACAGGTTTTTACCTTGGGATAAATTATCCTTTTACTATTCTCTATTTATGTTATTGTGAATTTATATTTTGTATGTATTATATTTTGTTCGGTGAATAGTTGCTTATTTTTTCTATTAAGCGTATAATTTAAGTTTGTAATTTTTACTATGCAAATTATGTGTTATGCGTTTTTATGTGTAAATTATGTATAAAAAGGGTCAAATAAATAAATTTTAATTTCAAACATATTCAATACTTAGCTTTAGAACTACTTTAATTAATCAACATACCTTAATTTTCACAGGCCTGGTGATGCTGCCTGTTGCAGCGAAACATGTATCCATTACTCCAAAAACAAGAACTAGTATTGACTTCAATTAAGGTATGTTGAATATGGTTTCATTATCACTTGTCTGATAAGTAAATATTAACCTTAACTTGTGAGAAAATATATTGATAGAATAAAACTTGAACAAATCTCACAACTAATACGTCTATTAGTGCTTTAGACAACCAACGTGTGTACCAAATTTGGACCGAATCGGAAGTAAAATGCGGCCGTTACAGTGCGAACACATATACCAGGTGTCTTAAAAGCCCCCCCCTCCTGTAACTGTTGTGTTTGTTAAAAAAAACAAATATCCTTTAGGGAACGATATTAACTTAGCCCAAAGTATCTTTTGAAGCAATCGGAAATTTTCAGTGTCCCCTAAAAATGGGGGATATTGGGGGCAACTCAAAATTTTTAAATGGGAAGTATGATCATGTGTTACCTCATTTTAAAGGTATATTTAAAACTAGGAAAATTACATAAAGAAAATAAAAATTGGACCACCCAAAACAAAATGGCGGCCCTAAACGTGTTGAAATAAATCGACATAAAGTTGCTAATATCTCGAAAAGGAAGAGTTTTTAGAAACAATTTCAAGTGTCAAAAAATGTTTATTTAAAAGAGCTTGACCTAAAAAATTGCTTCCAAATCGATTTCGTAAATTTTAAGTCCCTACATCTTAGAAAATTTTGTAAAAAATAAAATTTTAAATAACAATTTTCAGGTCAAGCACTTTGAAATAAACATTTTTTGACTCTTGAAATTGTTTCTAAAAACTCTTCCATTTCGAGATATTAGCAACTTTATGTCGATTTATTTCAACACGTTTAGGGCCACCATTTTCTTTTGGGTAATCCAATTTTTATTTTCTTTATGTCATTTTCCTAGTCTTAAATAGAGCTTTAAAATGAGGTATAACATGACCACACTTCCCATTTAAAAATTTTGAGTTGCCCCCAAAATCCCCCATTTTTAGGGGACACTCAAAATTTCCGATTGCTTCAAAAGATACTTTGGGCTAAGTTAGTATCTTTCCCCAAAGGATATTTGTTTGTTTTAACAAACACAAAAGTTAAAGGGGGGAGGACTTTGAAGACACCTGGTATAGTACATATAAGTTACATATACGAGGTATGTCCAGAAAGTAAGGTCCGTTTCTATTTTTATCCTCAGCAGCGCTGCCGTTTCCGTCACTCCGAGTCAAGGAAAAGGAAACGACTTCATTTTGAGATCGCTGTTGGTTATATATACGCTTTGTAGTGCTTGTTTATAAGGTTGAAAATCCCACCGCTTGTGGAATTAGATCTGTGATTCGTTTACTGAATGCAAATAACGTTAAACCAATTGACATTCATGGACAAATCTCCAAGGCTTATGGAGAAAATACAACGATCGATTCAATGGTGAGAAGGTAGGTCCGACAGTTCAATCAAGTGCACGATAAAGAACGAAGTGGACTGTTATCTTTGGTTACTGATGAACTGGTTTGTGCAATTGATGAAAGGATTAAAGAAAACCGTTAGTTTATAACTATTGCTCTTGCTACAGAATTTTCGCAAAATTTTGCGATCACTATTTCGTGAAATTGTTACTGAAAAACTGGTTTTCGAAAACTTTGCCACGTTGCATGCCCAAAATTCTTACGGTTCAACACAAAAACCAACGGATAGGCAGTGCATTATAGTTTTTGACTCGTTACGGCAAAGAGGGTTGCATTATTACCACTGCTTTTATAAAAAGTTCTTAGTATCTTATACACAAAAACATGTCTTAGGGGGAGTATTTCATATCTGGCAAAGAGAGAGAAAGACGAAGAGAACCTGTTAATAAATGAAACAATCCGGATAAAATATTTTTGGGTTGAAATTAGTGGCTTTAAAGTTTTGATTGGTGCTCCACCCAAACACTCTACTGTATTGTGCGCAATAGAGTGTCTCCTTCAAGTCACAATCACAAATATTCCTAGGAAAATAAAATGACATCGATGGAATGGAGGCACAATTCATCCCCAGCATCAAAAAACCCAAGACAATCTCGAAAAGTCATATGCACAGTATTTTGGGATAACAAGGCATTTTACTGATTGATTATTTGCCGCGAGGTGTAGCAATCTATAAAGTTTACTGCGAGACGCTTAAGAAACTGTGGCGCGCAACATCAAGCGCCTAGGAATGCTCTCAAAAGGTATTGTTTTCTTTCATGACAACGCTCGACCACACACTGCGAGTGTGACAAAAATCTCCTAAAGGACTTCGGCACGGACGTGTTTCACCATCCTCCGTACAGCCCTGATCTCGCTCGTAGCGACTTCCATCTCTTTGTGCATCTGAAATCTTTCCTTTTTGGTCGACGCTTCAGCAACGATGATGGAGCTGAAAAAACATGTCACCACATGGTTGAAAACACATTCGGCAACCTTCCGCTCTTAGGCCAGGGCATAAGAGTCACAAATTAAAAAAGTAGGAAACACACTTTTTTGTCAATATTTTGCACATCCGAACATCACTATAATAGACGATTTTGCTATGCTGCAGATAGCTGAAGTTAAGAACTTCCTGAAACAGTAATTTCCTAATTATTTCTTAACCACCTGAATAACATTAATTTTGTATACATTGTTGAGGTAGAAAGGCCTAATTGACCGTGTACTTACTTGCTCACCAGAGACTAGTTATGAGTAGCAATTTCAAATGCATAATTTAAAATGAATTTACTTAATTACGAATCACAATATGAAGCTCGTAGGAAATTAGAGAGTATTTAAGTTATTAAAAACTTTATTAAGATTCGCGACGTCAATGTATATTACACAAAACATGTTATTTACTCATTTATATTAGGCTTGGCTTGTAACAATGTAAACAATCATGTAAGCGGGGTTTCTCACATTTTTACCTAACTGATTGAATTGAAATTCAGCGAAGTACACAATTCTGATGGCAATAAATGTGTCTGGAGTTGAATGCAAGTATTTAAAGATGGTGATAGCAATATGGTGGATGAGTGTTAAAATAAAAGCTTTGGGTAGGCAATTTGATTACATGTAAATATTACAATGCTTGAACGAAACCCCGAACCACAAATAGAAGGAACAAAAAACAATAACAAAACAATTAAAAGTTATGTTTAATGTACTACCCTAAGGCACATTACAATGACATAGTCATCATCCTCAGAGGGCATTAGGTAGTAGTGTAGCTCTATAGGGAAAGGGCGTAAGTAGAGAAAAGAAAAACATTTTCCCACGTCGCTTTCTAATGTGACATCCTTCAAACGAACTAGTGGATGTTTACCTCATCCTTAACACGTTCACTGCTACGCAAATTTCGTATTTCCTTTGCTAGGGGAGCTGACCTTTAATTTTTTATATTTATAGCCTAAATGAGTAGAAATTACTTTATTTTTTATTTTTGAACCTTTCTATAATCACTAATATTTTAAACCGGACGCACACAGGCTTAAAATTGGCGTGCGAAGCACGCAATGCTCTGTGTATTGAAAATTCTCCCAATACGGGGGTTGGCGTGCGAAGCACGCAATGCTCTGTGTATTGAAAATACTTCCAATACGAGGGTTGGCGTGCGAAGCACGCAATGCTCTGTGTAGTGAAAATTCTCCCAATACGGGGGTTGGCGTGCGGAGCACGCAATCCATTGTATATTGAAAATACTCCCAAAACAAGGGTTAGCGTGCAATGCACTGTGCGTCGGTCGCTTCTCATATTGTTCAGTGTCGAGCTCACGTGTGCGTCCTTAGCAGTGAACGTGTTAAACGGAGATGTACCGGGTACTGATGTTTTTAGTCAGGTTAGTAGCGGTTTGCTCAAGTGCAGCATTCGCGCCGGAATCTGTAGTTCATTATGAAAAGCAGGTATTTTTCTTTTTTATTATTTATTAAAATATACATTAATTGTTCGAACATTATAAGTTCAAAGTTAAAAGTATTTAGCCGTAAGTAAATTGTGTTATGCGGTGTCGAGTCCTAGATTGAAGCCATGAGCTTATTGCATCTGGAGCACAGTAGTATTAGTGCAGTCCCTCAGGCAAAGAAGTACTGTGCATTGGAACTGGGTCATGACGTAATTATAGTTAGACAATGGTAGCGAGATTACTTGGTGTGTGGCCGTCTTATGTTTTTATGTATGTGGGCTGGATATAATATTGAATGTGGATATAATCAAATGCTACCGCGGTCTTTATAAGGATTGGGGTTAATAACTGATAAAAACTTAAGTGTTGGATTGTTGTAAACCAACCAGGCTGTACACAAACACAATGAAAGAGGTTGATTGGTAGAATTTTAGGATGGACGGATACACGACCTAGCTTTTTGAAGTGAACACGTCCAAAAATTTTGCGGGTGGGAAATCGGTTTTACCGTCACGCTCTCATATATATTATAGTACACATGTGTATATAGCAGAGTGTATAGTTTACTTGGTAATACCTGTGAAATGGATATTGTGCTTCCTCATTTCTTAAGTTGTGTTAAAATAGTTTACTTGGCAATATCTCTGAAATGGACATTGTGCTTCCTAATTTCGTACGTTTTGTTAAAATAGTTTACTTGGTTAGTACCTTTGAAATGTACATTGTGCTGTGCTTCCTCATTTCGTAAGTTGTGTTTAAATGGTTTACTTGGTAATACCTCTGAAATGGACATTGTGCTTCCTCATTTTGTAAGTTGTGTTAAAATAGTTTACTAGGTTAATACTTTTGAAATGGACATAGTGCTTCTTCGTTTTGTAAGTTGTGTTAAATGGTTTACTTGGTAATACCTCTGAAATGGACACTGTGCTTACTCATTTTGTAAGTTGTGTTAAAATAGTTTACTTGGAAGTGTTAAAATAACCAGATTTCAGATTAAACCAATATGACCAACGATTTATATTCATTACAGTTTTCACTTCTGTCGGCAGTCCGGCGATTGCTTTCTTTTTAGTTACTCATATTTATAGTTTTACACTTCTCTTGATAACCAATGTGTATGAAATTTTCAGAATAACAATAATACAAAAAATAGTAACAGTAATAAAATTATAATATTTTTAAGATAGTCCTTAAATTTACAAATTATATTATTTAATTAGTTTTAAAAAAGTGTCTGCTACATAATGATTTAAAGGTGATATAAATCATATGGTTATACTGTCATTTGAATACCATCCATCATTTTCTAAACTGCGAAATTCAAACTACAAGTATTATTTATTATACGTATGTCTGGCCTTTATGTACCATATCTACCTATTTAAAAAATATAAATACATTAGATTATTCTGCACATTCTGATTTTTACACGACCGTCCGGTTCTCCCAATATCGAACAAAACGTGAAATACCATAAACCTACCCTTTTCAAACCCACGTGGGAGATTTTACCGTGATGTAAACTGGCGTAGCGTGTTGATCCGCTGCGAGCGAAGCGAAGGTTGAGCGGAACGAAGCAGCGCGTGATCCGGCGGTGGAGGCAGTGGTGCAAACAAATTCTATTAATTTATTTCGTACCGTAGTTAGCTATTCAGCGCCTTCTTGAGTATAAGTTGAATTCATAAGACCTATAAACTTAATTTTGTAAATTCGGTCAACTCATTTCAGCGGTTCTGCTTGATCGAATCATGTTTACATATTATAATAGGTCAATTTAAGATACTAAATTAATAGAAACTAGTGGGCTTTGCCCCCACTCGCTCCGCTCGCCAAACCCCACTCCACCTCCGATCGCTTCGTGATCTCCGGGGGGGCCCCGTTCAACTTAATGTTTTCTTTGTTTTTTCGACTTGAATTCGACTTCATAATCGACTTTATGAATTTGTGCGCCTGGAAGTTATGCAATACGTCATCCCTACGCAATACACGTATGTGATCTATTCTTATTACTTTATAATTATGAAAAGAAGAAGTAGAAAAACTTTTTTATATAATAAATAGATTAATTTTTCTTCTTACTGTCTGATCAGGGTCTTCTTTCCCCGCTGATTTTTCTAAGACCGTTCCCTTGGCAGTGGTTTTGCTAGATAGTAGCTATTCTTATTACTTTATAATTATGAGAAGAAGAAGTAGAAAAACTTTTTACATAATAGAGAGATTTGTAATTGATTATTAATTTTTAATATGGAATTTTAAAATTTAAAATTTGGCAAACACAATATTCTATTATTTCTGCAACGTTAACGAACTAGTTATTTACTATTTATAATTTATGTTGATGTAAAGTAAGTAAATAGTTATTGAAAATGACTTATTAGGTATATGGTGAACTAAAAAGAAAAATGTTATTCTACAAATTTGGAATATCTCCACAATTCAATTTGGAAAGAAAAGTGAGTTTCTTTTCAGTTCATTAAGCGTTTGAGACGACCCGCAAGTACTTGTGTGGGGCGCTATGTCTCATTTTAATTATTTAACGACCCATTACTTGTGAATATTACGTGTTTATACTTTATGTGTTGTGTAGTGTTTTGTGTTATGTGATTATCATGTGAAATCTTCGACTTCGATAATGACAGAGGTTTGTGTCGAAACTATTAATACCCAGCAGCTGTAGAGGGGAAATTAGTAGGACAATTTGAAGGTTAGTAAATTAATTAAAAAAATTTACAATAATGGTACAGGAAGTATTTTTTAAAGAAATGAACAATAAAATGTTATTTCATCCGCCTACACTCGATTCCACGTTCACCGTGCAGTACAGATCTTACTGTAATTCTTGGGAGAATAGACATTCTACGACCATTACAAGGAACATCACATTTATTGTTATGCGGGTTGCGTCAACTGTACGAGCATTGCATGGGAGTTGATGTTTTTTAGTTGGCTAGTACCGCTGAGACTGTCGTATGAATAACATGGTTTATGGGCGCTCTGTACTGCACGGTGAACGTGGAATCCAGTGTAGGCCTAACCTAAAATTATTGTATATATGTTGCCGTTTAGGCAGGTAAAATAAATTAAATATTCACACAATAATTTTAGGTTAGGTCTAGACTGTTGAACCAACATTTTATGTTTATTGAATGTATTTTAGCGTTCGAAGATAATATCTGAACTTTGCGGACGAAACCGATCTTCTCTTAATTTAAATTGATAAACCAAACACATTTGTTCATTGCCAAAGTTACCAATTTGATAACGCTTTTTTCGTTACACATTACATTTTCTATTTGTTAACTTTTACCGCAACCCACGTTAATTGACTTCGTTCCAAAGATGGAACACTTTTTCGAGACTTCGGCAAGTGTTTTTTTTAAATACAAAAAATGTGACGTTTATGTTACGCGCGTCACGTTGCTTTCACGCTAGAAATCTCAAAAGCTTTTCAACTCTCCGCAATCAAATTTCGAAGATTTTGGCACCACTTTTTTCTACCACTTTTTTTCGTTTTCTACGACTCTGCATTCATAGGGTACACAGACAGACATACACACAGACACATGGATACAACATTTTGCATTGCTTTATCGTGTTCAGAGACCTTGAAAACGCCGAGAAAGTTTTTAGAATTTTCGGAAGATTTCAATACTTTGGCATTTTAATGTGAGCCGAAGTAAAATATTGTCTACCATACATTTTCAGATTTTTAAACATTATTAAGTCGTTGCATTAAATGTTTGATGACGTTTTAAAGACCAGTTACCAAATGGCATAAAGTATCAAAACGATTTAACTTGCCTTGTATTAGTAGGAAGCCTAACACATTTCATAATACATTTCTTTATTTTATTTTTGTTTGCATTTGGGAATACATAAACCACTATCCGTTGAAATCAACTCCTATAAAAGCGTGCGTACATATACGTACGTGAGTAACATATAATATAACAGCTGATTTCACCTATCGTCTGTATTACTTAAACAAACCCAGTGTATGTTATACTTTGGGGTTATATAATTACGGTACTTACGTCCGTCTTGTGACTTAATGTAACTTAATAAAGTTACGATTTTCGGAAACTATGTTCCATCTTCAGAATATTCACCCGTGAAAGTTCGTCAAAACATTAAGAAACTAAAACACGCACTTACCTATAAATTACAAACATGAAAAAAAACTACAAGGTGGTGTACACCAACGGTTCTCGGACTACTGTTACGCGATGGCCTTATCTCTTAACGTCAACGCAGTGTCATACAATAAGTTAGAACGAAAATTAAGTTTCTCATTTAAAACATCAGAATGAGAAAACCGTTTTCTTTAAAAGCTTTATAAATTTCGTATTCTTCCACAGCGTCCATATATCTGCCCTTACTACATATGTGTAAAGGATGGAAATTAACGTCAAAACTGTTGAATACATGATTATTTTCTATTAAGTGACGTGCATAACTAAACTTTAAGTTATACATATCTGGTCGGAAGGTGCTCTTTGAATCTAGTTTTAAAATTTCTGCCTGTTTGTCCTATATATTGACTGTTGCAATCACTACCAGATATTCTATAAACACCTGTTAAAGTTTCAACAGTTGTAAGTGTCTTTCGACGCAGTATATTACCTATATTGTGTTTTGTTTTGAAAGCTAATGTTATATTCAACTTGTTGAAGATGTTATTTATAATTTCTGGGAAAAGGCTTCCGTATTCCATAGAAACAAAAGTTCTTTTTACTGTTTCTTTTTTTTAGGTGTTTAGTTTATGTAGCTACCTATACATTATTTTGTCTATCATCGAAACTTTGTAACCATCCGCCATCGCTATGAATTTAATGGTATTTAATTCCTCTTGGAACGCGTCTGTGTCCATTGGCATAGTTATCAATCTGTGAATGAAACTATAATAAGCTGCCATTTTTTGCGATGTAGGGTGATGAGAGTCTGAGTGTATTGTAATATCTGTTGTGGTGGGTTTTTTGTATACTTTATATTGAAATGTGTTTTCCAGTTTTTTCCAGTTTTTCTATAGTTAAGTCCAAAAAAGTTTAGTTTGTTCTCTTCCTGCGTTTCGAGAGTGAACTGTATAGCCTTATTGATGCTGTTTAGGTACATTTTAAGGTTGTCTATTTGTCGTAAAGATCATTGAATATGATAAAGGTGTCATCAACGTATCTTTTGTGTAGTACTATTTGATGGTCGAATTTATTTTTATCAGATAACAGATGAGTGTTCTCAAAATGGTTTAAAAATATATTAGCTAGCAATCCTGAAAGTGGTGAAACCATTGCCAGGCCTTCCTCTTGGATAAAGTATCTGCCATCAAAACATTTAGGGTTATGTTTACAACTTCGATCATAATAATTTCTTATGAAGTTGATTTTTTTAAATATGAGTAATAGAACTAATGTATGTTATAATACGTTATAATATTTGCTTTGAGGTTATTAACTGTATATAAATACAACCTTTTATCATACAAATATTCTTTTATACAAATTTAAAGAAGAATACCTATTAGTTTAACATTTCTACATCTTCGTATAACATAAAGACATACTTAATTACAGTATTAATTTCTTCATTATAATATTAATAACTTCTAAATCATTTCGATCTATCAATATGAAATAAAAAGCAATTAAAAGATAATAGTTTTATCTTTCTTTAAATATATAATAACATACATAAATACAAACTTTTACCAAATATTCCTACAGTTTTATAATCTTTATAATATTGCACACATTTACCGGTTTAAAAATCCCCGTCTGCATAGTTAGGTAGGCCTAGATAAAGTGTGTCGTTTAAATAGTATTTTGTATAAATGATGTAGTTCTGATGTGTATCTAATTAATCCGCCTATGATTTTTTCACGGGGATTTACTAGTGTAATAATAAAGTCGACATGAAAAAGGAGACTTTAACGCGCCGATGGAAAACAAGGACGCTGCGATCAGACTCATGTTCAGATTGAAATCAAACCCGTGTTATCAACGAAGGTGATCCACATCAGGAAACACGATCAGCTGAAGCAACAATCAAGTGAATGTTCTCTGCACTTTGGTAGCTGCAGTCTTTGCCGTGAATTATTTAAACGTTGATCCTGTTTTAACATGCGAGGATAAGAGGATAATTACCTTAAGCGGCTCGGGCAATCAAGAACTGAACAATTTTAAAATCTGCATATTTTACAGGAATACTGTGTAATTTACTATTACGTAAAAACAAGTATAAAGTAGTTTGGATATTCTTCTTGTACCTCTTTCATATGGCAACTAAACAGCAGTATCTACAATTATTTTTTTAAGGGGGCACTCCACCATAAAACTAATTTATTTAGTTTTTCAAGCTATCATAACCATATTTTTTTAAAGAGTTGGTATAAGTAAGAATTAATTTTTGTCACTTTTCAAGTTGGCATGCCTAACTCAAGAATTATGAAAGATAGGTTCAAATTTTTTTTTTACTTTGTAAAGGACAATGTCTGTAACGGCCTCTAGCATAGAATTGCTATTTTTTAAATAATTTAAAACAAATAATGTGTTTATTCAAATATTTTTAAAAACTAAAAATTAATTATAAATTTTGAAATATATTATCTTTAAAATAAAAAAAAAAAAAACAAATCAAGAAGATATCTCTAATAGAACGTGATATATGCTTGCCATAGTGATTCAAAACGCGTAAAAATTAAATTTTTGGAAAACAGCCCTCAAAGGAAAACAAATACCACATCAGTTGCTAAGCAAATCTTGCAAGTGTATTTCTTTATATTACTTAGTATACATAGTATGTTTGAATTACTTAAACTAAAACTCTTCTGCTCCATAGGTCTTTCCTTCTTTATCTTTCAGTTTTTGTTCACGGAAGTTTTTATCATTTGAATTTTCTTTCTATATTCGTTGAACTAGTGATTCAAAATTGTGTGCAAGCTTTTAGTTATCGTTAGATTTGAATGAGTTATAATAACATTTCCCCAGCTTATTATATATCATTCTCTCCAGAAAAACACAGTGAATAAGAAACTGCAAAGAAAAAAAAAAAAAAAAAATGGTACAAAAATGTGTTTTTGACGATTTTTAGGGTGGAGTTAATTCTGATTATTAGAATACTGTATACACGGTGTTTCACGGGAACCCTGGCAAACTTTAAGAAATGGTTCTAAGGGCAAAAGTAAATAGAAAATCAAAAAGCTACGTTTTCAAAATATCCGCCATTTTGTATTTTTAACAAAATAATTTATATCTAGAGAATGGTTTGACTGATTGAGTTCAAACTTGTTATTAAGTTTAAACTACCAGCGATATATCACAAGAAAAATAATCGATTCTATCCAATCATGCGTTTAAAAATGACGGCTGTTTGAAATTTTGAAACCCTAATTACTCAAAAACCGTTTATTTTAACAAAAAATGTCAAGACACATTTTTTTTAACCCTTTTGATTCCCTATCGGACGGTGTAACTTTCAAAACAATCAGATGAAGGATAATAGTTAAGTTAAAGATAATGACAACATATGTACATAAAATATTGTAGTATTTACTGTGTTGGTATAGGATGCCGGGTTGAAGAAACCAATTATTACACATAACTTAGCTATTATACTTCATCGATTGTTTTGATGGTTATACCATTCTATAGGGAATCAAAAGGGCTACAAAAAGGGTATCTTGATATTTGTTGTTAAAACGTACGGTTTTTGAGTAATTCAGGTTTGAAATTTTCAAACAGCCTCCATTTTAAAACGAGTGATTGTATAGAATCGGTTATTTTTCTTGAGATATATCTTTGCTAGGTTAAACTTAAAGCCAATTTTGAACTCAATCAGTCAAACCATTCTTTAGATATAAATTATTTTGTTGTTAAACTATTAAATTGCGGATATTTAGAAAACGAAGCGTTTTTGGAAAAACATTTATTCTTGTTTCTTTTTATTTTGACCCATAGAACCATTTCCCGAAGTTTGTCATGGTTCATGTGAAACACCCTGTATACGAAATCCTAAAAATGTTCCTTTAAAGGTACGGAACCCTACTGACATTACGAACTAAAACAAGTGTGAAATAAAAATTAGTACTTCATTGTGAAATTAAAGGATAATAAATACTGGAATGAAACAATGCAAACAATATATCCTCCAGCGTTATATTTTTCCAAGTTATACTGAATAAATTGTCAAGTAGGAGAATGATGAGCATGGAGGGAAATACTTGCTCGAGGGTTTACTTTGTCTCTGTGTGTACATGGGAAGGAATTTGTTTATCCCCCTTTCAATTCGTCTCCACGACAACACATGCACTAATGTACAGTCAGTTTATATAATATAATTTATATAAATACTAGAGGCCAACCCCCGCGGTGACTCGCGTCGAAGCAAATGCAAACAGGTTATTGTATATAATAAGACCCTACTAATAAATTCTAATATGTCTTATTTATTTTAATTAGGATGTAACATAGTGATTTCTTAATTTATCAAGGGTTTACTCTCTGGCTTTAAGGAAAGTATAACAATCAAAATTTTTACTACATTTTCACCCCTTAGCAGAACGCCACAAATTTCAATCTATGATACTTTTTTTTATGTATATTGTAAGAAATAAATGTAAACATTTTCAGCACACTAACTTTAAGGAAAATATAACAATTAATTTTTATTGTTTTAGGGGTTATCACATTTTCACCTCTTAGCAGCACGCGACAAAATGGAAATCTAGTTTACTTTTTCTATAAATCTTGTAAGAAATAAATGTACAAAATTTCAGCTCTCTGGCTTTAAGGAAAGTATAACAATTAATATTTATTGTTATAGGGCTTGTTTTAACCATTAAATCAATATTAACTCTAGCCCATGTTACCGGTACTCAAGTATAGTGTAGCTAAAGGATAGTAAATAATGATAAATGTTCAAATCAAATTATTTCTTATATTTTATAACAGCTGTTATAATCATGGTTAAAAGAACCATCAAGGCTCAGGTCTACACTTTAAAATCCTAACCTAAAAGCTAGAAATACAAAAATAATTGCTCCACATTTTGAAATCAGTTGTTTATGGAAACAGCTATATTATCTGTTATTTTATTCAATTGGTTGCTATTGTAATAAATGTAAATAGTACATGTGTTGGATTATCATTCTAGGCCTATCCTAAGAATTTTTTCCTACTAAATTTACAAATATTGAAAAACAATGTTTTTATTAAAGTTAATTGTAGCCAATGTTTATCAGGGATAGTGTAGCTTTTTATTAGTAAAACTATTTTTTCAATCGGTTCAGTAGTGCCAGAGATTACCCCCTACATACAAACTTAACCTCTTTATAATGTTACTATAGATTAATAATAACCCTGAATCTAAAGCCGCGGTCAGACTAGGCTAGTTACCAGCCGCTAGTAACTAGCCTTTGGTGATATTACCAGCAACCAGCGTAGTCTGACCCAGCACTAGCAGCAGGATAATGCCAGCGGCTAGTATTTACTAGCCGAAAACAGAAGTCGAACATGTTTAACCTTTTAACGCTAGCTACCATCCGCTAGCAGTCACGTGACCTCCTCGATGGCGCCAGCCAGTCTATGTGAGCCCCTAGTAGCTCACTATATAATTAATTAATATAATAATATTAATTCCCAATATAAAATTACAACTATACGTGGAATTAAATTATACTAAAATGTTGAATTAATTCTGTTGAACCCTGGTCTTGTAACCATTATAGTGTTGTCATTGATTTAAAAAAAAATGTATAATCAATATTTTAAATGCATTATATTGGTTATTATTGTCACGTTTATTAAAATAACATTCATAAAATGAGTAGTTATTATTAACGGCTAAAAAATCTAACTCAGAAACGAAATTGTAGGTAGGCATAGAATTTTTGTTATTTAACATTTTACTATAATACTGTGCACTATGCTTAAAGATTTCTATCCAAATATAGGCCTACCTAAAATGCAGTTTAAAAAAATGTTTTTGCAAATCCCGTCCAAGGTTTTTAAAAACTAGGCCTAAAGATAATATTTGTCATATATAATACAGCGATAAAAATAACGAAAATCGCGGTACTATAGGTATAGAAACATTTAATCAGTTTCATATCACTATTCATTTTCATAACATTCATACGTTATTCTAAATGCAGAAGAAAAAGAAGGCAGGATTTACAAACCCACATAATACATATTTATATGAAAAAAATAAATAGCTGATGTTTTCAAGACAACAACAGTCACTTTACTAGCGGCTAGTAACTAGCCTTGCACATTCAAATGTGAACCCTTTCTCTTGCGCTGGTTGCTGGTGATATTACCAGCGGCTAGTTACTTGCGGCTGGTAACTAGCCTAGTCGGACCGCGGCTTAGGATGGTAAATAATGTTAGATGTTCAAATCAAATTATTTTGTAGGTTAAAAGAACCAGAAAGACTCAGTCTCACCTTAAGGGGGCGCTACCCCGTCCGTCATAATGAATCTGATTCCCATAAGAGCAATGCTACAGAATAAGTCATTTTTTCCGTTAATTCGTGGAATAAATTTGAAAGTTTGGTTTCATTTTGAAGTACTATCATATGCGGATGTTGTTTGCTGAATACATTTTCAAAACCCGTTTTATTGTTTTCATAAACGTATGATACAAATAGTAAAAAATGGTAAACTTTATTAATTTTTTACTCAGTTGCAAAAAGAGATATTGCAAAAAACCTTAGCAATCAACACCCACAATCTGTTTTACTTTAAGAAAAAAAAATACAGCTTTCGTTTTTTGACAAAAACAACACAAAAATATGCTTAAAAGTAAAGGTATGTTTTGGTTATTTAACATTGAAATTGGTACCCAACTTCGCCGTTTTGAATGTAGGGAGCCGAGCCTAACCTAAAAGTTAGAAATTTAAATAATTGCTTCAAAGTTTGAAAGCAGTTAATGGAAATATTTGAGCAAACAGCTGTTTTGTATGTTATTTTATTCCATTGGTTGCTATTGTAATGGACCTAGCTAGGCCTAACCTAAGAATTTTTTCCGAATAAATTTACAAATATTGAATTAAAAAATGTTTTTATTAAAATTAATTGATGCCAATGTTAATCAGGGACAGTGGAGCTTTTTATTAGTAAAACTATTTTTTCAATCGGTTCAGTAGTTCCAGAGATTTCCTCCTACATACAAACAAACAAAAAAAGCTTTACTTCTTTATAATGATAATAAGAAAAAAAATAAGACGAAGAAAATAATTTAAACACGTATCTATTAGAATTTACAATGGCTGTAAACTTTAGTGTTCAGTAGACTGTATGTGCGCTGAAAGGAGTTATGCATGAACAACATGAGCTGCAAAGTTTGTTGTTTCTACTGTCGGACAAAATATGCAAACCATATTGTAATATCCATTGTCAAATTCGTTGCGTTATAAAATAACTATTTTTTTTTTGTGTCTTCGCACTAATCAGTTGTGTGGGAATAAACAGGGAAGACCTATAAGTTATATCCTCTGTGCTTAAACTATTTCAATCCGTCTCAAAAGTATTTAAAAGTAAATTAATATGCATATATAAACACAATAATACAATAATTAAAAAGTTCCTAATACTTGACAAGCTTCAAATTTCCAGTAAACTGCATTTTTCTCAGGAAAATCTATAACACAAAATAAATATCACAACAATTAGAATGTCAGTTATGCCATAAGAAGCAAAAACGACATTATTATGCAATATTCATTTACTGGTACTTTGCGTATTTATAGACAAAGTCGAAAAACTATAATGCTAAAACCTCGTTTCTGAGTTCCAAATAGACACTAAAATAAACAACCGAATGGATTGGAATACATTTTGGTATGTAGCTTCCACTAGAGCCCTAGGTACTCGCTAAGAAAGGTTTTCAAAAAATTTTAAATTTTAGGGGTGGTTCGGGAGGGGGGGGGTCAAAGTTACTAAAAATCCCCATAAGAAATACATATATTTATTGATATATTTTTTTGTTAATATACATTTAACTTTGATTTGTCTATCCTTGCACAGCCGTATCGGGCAGCTAGTATATATACAGATAAAAAAAAAAAAAATGAAAAACTGAGCAGGAATAAAAAAAGAAAGAAAGCAGTCTTGGGACTGTCGACAGAAGTGAAAACTGTTATAATATAAATCGTTGGTTGTATTGATGTAATCCGAAATTTGATCATTACTTCTATCTTGTCCTATTTAAAATTGAAATCTAAAAAATAACATTAAAAAAAATAATAATGAGAAAGAACTATGTCCATTTTAGAGGTACCATCAAGCACATTGTTAACACAACTTACAAAATTAGGAAGTGTAATGTCCATTTCAGACGTATTACCAAGTAAACTTAAAACAGTTTAACAACTTAAAAAGTGAGGAAGCACAATGTCCATTTCATTTGTGCTTGTTGTGACTTAATTAACCCATACAGCTAAAACACTACTTACAAAATTAGGAAGCGCAATGTCCATTTCAGAGTTATTACCAAGTAACTATTAATGAGGTTTAATTGATTAACTACCACAACTTACAAAATGAGAAAGCACAATGTGCGTTTCTTCGGTGCGCGTCGTGACTAAATTAACCGATACAGCTATTGAATTAACCAATATATAATTTTGTTTTTATTTTGTATGTGTGATACAGCCTTAAACTACACTCATCTAAAATACAATGGATACGGTACGGTGCGCGAGATTTCATTCGAATACCCACGCAAAAAGTGCCGAATGGACCATAAGAAGCACGCAATGCTCTGTGTATTGAAAATTCTTCCAATACTGGGGTTGGCGTGCGAAGCACCCAATTCATTGTGTATTGAAAATACTCACAATAAGGGTTTTGGCGTTCGAAGCACGCAATGCATTTTGTATTGAAAATTCTCCCAAAATGGGGGTTGGCGTGTGAAGCACCCAATGCATTTTGTATTGAAAATTCTCCCAATACGGGGTTGGCGTGCGAAGCACGCAATGCTCTGTGTATTGAAAATTCTCCCAATACGTGGGTTGGCGTGCAATGCACTGTGCGTCGGTCGCTTCTCATAGTGTTCAGTGTCAAGCTCACGTGTGCGTCCTTAGCAGTGAACGTGTGTTAAAAGTTTTTAGATTCAAAACCCCGGTCCTGACCAGACCTCCCCCAAAAATTTTTCCTGGCTACGGCCTTGATTAAACCCACACTTTGAAAACAATAAAACGTTTTGGTCAGCTGCAAATATGAACAGCTGATGTCGCAGTGTATCTCTTAGACGTTGACATCTCAATAATAAACCTAATAATGTCCACTGTCTATTGAAACAAACGACCCGACGTAATTGCGGCAAAGGTAGGAAATAGAACAATAACTTGACCTCTGCAGACATCAACCTTCTCACAGGACGAAGAGGTGAGCTGTTTAAAATGTCACATTTGATCTTGCTCCAGGAAATTACAAATACAGAATGTAAGGGGCATTCTTTAGAAATACGCTTTGGAAAGGCAGAGGACATGCGATACAGATATATCGGATGTTGATGTAACATTCTCACTCAAACACATTTCAAC
This sequence comes from Philaenus spumarius, assembly GCA_018207615.1. Classification (NCBI taxonomy): domain Eukaryota; kingdom Metazoa; phylum Arthropoda; class Insecta; order Hemiptera; family Aphrophoridae; genus Philaenus; species Philaenus spumarius. The sequence goes on along the minus strand of JAGFPH010001805.1, from coordinate 153,079 downwards.
AGGGGTTAGTCGTTGACAATGATGGTTTTCGTGCATTTTCAAACTTGTTTGATGTCAAATGGAAAGGAGTGACTAAAGTAGATTCAATAAACAATTATTGTTGTAATTTACTTTATGTTTTACTTGAGACATGAATCGTTTGTTTAATGTTTTTACTATAACATTTATTTTAGCTGATTAGTTATTATTCAGTTTTTGGTTTTGTTTTAAATAATCAACAAGACATTAATAAAACTAGAGATGCCTGGAGCATACAAAGGCGAAGCATATAATTCAAAATATAAATTAGTTTTTTTTTAAACAGCTGATCTATGCTAATATTATAAATAGGTAAAAATTGTTTGTTTCTTTGTTTGTATGCAGGGGGTAATGTCTGGAACTACTGAACCGATTGAAAAAATAGTTTTACTAATAAAAAGCTGCATTATCCCTGAGTAACATAGGCTATAATTCATTTTGATAAAAAACATTGTTTTTCAATATTTGTAAATTTAGTCAGAAAACATTCTTAGGTTAGGCCATGCATCAACATTTATTACCATAGCAACCAATTGAATAAAATAACAGATAAATCAGCTCTTTGACCAAATATTTCCAATAACTGCTGATCTCAAACTTTGAAGCAATTATTTGTATTTCTAATTCTCAGGTTATGTTTTTATTAAAGTTTAGACCTGAGCCTTGCTGGTTCTTTTAACCTTTATTATAACTGCTGTTATAAAATATACGAAATAATTTGATTTGAACATTTAACATTATATTTACCATCATATTTTTGGGGTTATTTTTAATCCTACACCTTTATTATAAATAAAAAATAACATGAATATGTGTATAGAAGGTTCCAACGGGTTGGCGTAGGGAGCATGCAGGGGTTTCCCATAGTATTAAATAGTTATCTTGCAAACCATCTTTGCTTAAACAATAGATTTATGAGTTCTTTGGTGAGGAAGAGTATGATTATTCCCTTAAACATGCTAGGGTTTGGTTATTTTGATAATTATTATTACCTACTGTTTTTTGTGACAAGTCTTGTCTGTTAAGGGGGAAACAATCTGGGTGCCTCTTTTGTAGGTTCAGTAAATGTACTGAGATTTATTGTATTTTTGATAAATATTGCTTTTGTGACAAGAATTGTGTATCGACCATTATTAGAACGTCACCAGAAAAAAAAGGCTTATTTTAATATCAATGACATCAATATTTGTTAATTTAGTCGGGACAAAAATCTTAGGTTAGGCCTAGATTAATAAACCAACACATGTATTTACATTTATTACTACTATAGCAAAAAAATTAATAAAATAACAGATACAACAGCTGTTTGCTCCAACACCATTAACAGCTGATTTCAAACTTTGAAGCAATTATTTGTATTTATAAATTTTAGGTTAGGTTTCTATTAAAGTTTAGACCTGAGCTTTGCTGGTTCTTTTGACCTTTATTGTAACTGCTGTTATAAAATATACGAAATAATTTGATTTGAACATTTAACATTATTTACCATCTTAGCTTTGGGGTTATTTTTAATCCTACACCTTTATTATAAAGAAAACATAACATGATTATGTGTGTAGAAAGTTCCAACGGAGTTGGCGTGTGGAGCAGGCAGAGGTTTCCTCTAGTAAAAAACAAAGAAGCTACGGTTTTAAGCATATAATATTTATACAAAATACAGTTTTCAGAAATGCAGTTTGTTATTAGAGTAATTAAAAATACAAAAATTACAGCCGTTTTTTAATTACGAACATTCCTAAACGTGTCTTTTTATATACAGGTGTCTCAAAAGTCTGTTAACATCGTTATATTCTTGTAACCATTGCAGATTACGAAACAAAACGCGGTAGTGGCACATCGTTCCTACAAAAACAACTATTTTTTGATGCAATTATAATTTTTGTATCACCTTAGTGGGACGGTCCGCAGGTAGACGGAGGAAAATCTTAAATAGGATAGGTCGAGTTGTACAACAAATTAACGGTGTATCTGAGGAGAACACGATGCCGCAAATCAGACATCAAAAGGTTCACTCCACACAAAATGGCGGCCGTTTAAAGTTACAACATTGGGTATTTTGAACATGGCTTATTTTTACTTACTGACATTAACTTTAAAAGCAAAACTACTACAATCCACACAATACCTGCTAAGATGCTACAGCTTACCGCTAAAGTGCAGAAGCTTTTGTAAAAAAAGGTAAGCTGTTATGAAAGTTTATTGGTAATTGTTCATTTTTAACATTTAGTAAAATTTACAATTTGAAATAAAAATTGTTTTTCATCCTCCTTGTTGACCGTTTCCACTGAAGGTGGATCAATCACAATACACAAAAACTGATCCTACACTCGATTCCACGTCCACCGTGCAGTACAGGTCTTACGGGAGAATATCCATGCTACTACCATTACAGAGAACATCACGTTTATTGTCATGTGGGTTGCGTCAACTAATCGGGCGTTGCATGGGATTTGATGTTTTTTAGTTGGCTATTATCGCTGAGACTGTCGTATGGATAACATGGCTTATGTGCGCTCTTTACTGCACGGTGAACGTGGAATCGAGTGTTGTGTTAGTTTTGATTGTTGGAGTTTTGCTTTTAAATCTTATGCCAATAAGTAAAACTAAGCCATTTTCAAAAAGAACAATATTTTAACTTTAAACGATCGCAATGTTTTGTAGGGTGAACCTTCTGATGTCTGATTTGCGGCATTGTGTTTTAATAAGATCCACCTTTGATGTCATGTACAACTGGATCTTTACTTCTATTAAAACATTTCCTCCAATTCCCTGCGGGCCGTCCCCTTAAGGTGATACACAAATTATAATTGCTTCACCGAATGGTTACTTAATCTTGTAACGACAGTTGTCTTTGGACCACCCTACGGGACGCATCCCACGCGTAGAAAGTTTTTTAATGCTCAATGTTTGTGTGTAATGTTTGACGACCTCACAAGAGTGACGAGTGTCTGATGATAGAGTAAATCTCTGAAACGCGTCATATAAAAGGAAGGAAGTCACGTGAAGGAAATAAAGTAAGTAATTAAGCTTAGTTAAATTATAATTGCTTCAAAAACTAGTTTTTTTAGACAAACGATGTAACAAGTTGTGTTGCGTAATCTGCCGTTCATAGACTTTGTAGACACCCTGTAGGCTATACATATTAACTTAAATTCAAAAATTAGCACAAGTAACATTAAATAAAGAAGTGCAGAAGAAATAGAACAATATTTTTAATAAATAAATTTATAATTCCGCCTTTATCATGATATGCAATTTCTCTACCTTGCTATTAAAATCTGGACGACATTTTGATTAGTATTTATTAAAATTGGAGAAAACACAAAGTCTTTTACTGTAAAGTTTGTTAAAAATTTTGAAACTTTTAGCTTTTGTTTTATCTGTGCTTACAACATCCAACTTATTGTGAACCCTGCCTGATATTTTAGAAAATATGGACGTAAAAAGATAATGGTAGAGGTTTTCTTTACGTGTTTTACTATTTGATATTGTATTATAAACCGCTGGCTTTGCAACACTAAAAAGTAACACAAAGTTTCCGAAATATGAATTACATTTCTATACTATTCACTGTGTTGTGTATTTAGTCACATAAACATAATTAGTCCGTGTGATTATTAATTTAATTGTGACTTTTAATGTAATTAATAGTGCTGAAAACAATTAATTTACAAAAATAAGAGTTGTCTGTAGTAACTACCCCTCAACTTAATTCAATATTAATTGATTTAAATACGTTTCAAATACAAACAGTTTATAACATATTCAACCCATACTTGTACTAGTTAAAAATATGAAAACATTTTATCTTGATTAATATAACTACGTAGGTGACATTTTATAGACGCTTGCCTTTTACGCGACGAACAATAACTTCTAAATGTTTCATTAAAGTTCAGTTCAATACGCATATAAATAACTACAATATAAATGTTTATATTCGCAATAGATTTTACTGAGTAAAATAACGAAGAAGTGTAATTGTGAAAAGTGGTAAAAATGTTTATGCACGTTAGTTTGTTAATCAATCGTTATATTTCTGCAGGACGCTACCTAACTCGTATAGAATGTAATGTTTTATTGCAGTAATCCCTTTATGGTTTATTGGGATATTATTTTCCCACCATGTTTTTGTGCCCATAAATACATTTTACACCATTTAGGAGCACTGAGATAATAATTTCCCAAATATGATCCTGATCTTAAATCTACTAGCGACAGATGGATGATCATGTTGAACAGCTGGTTTTCATATTCAACCAGGTTAACAGCTGAAAGTAAATTTGTGGGAAGACAGTTTGTTTAAAATTAAACATTCTACCGTGCTGGACATCAGAAAATTCAAAATAACATCCGACTTTCAAATGTTGGGATGCCTTATATTGCACAATAAAGAAGTACAGACGATGCGCCCAAAAGCCATGTTATCCAAACTGCAGTCTCAGTGATACTAACCGCTCAAAAAACGTCAACTCCCACCCAATGCAAGGACAGTTGACGCAACCCGCATGACAATAAACGTGATGTTTCCAGTAATGGTAGTAGTATGACTATATCCCGTAAGACCTGTACTGCACGTGGAATTGAGTGTAGAGATAATAAGGAGAAAAGAACTAACATGTTGTGTACTTCTTGTGGCGTAGCACTCTGCAAAGATTGATTTAACCATTTCATACGTCCTAAATTTCATGTTTTTACATGTAAAATATTTAACTATGTAAAATATATTTAATTTAGTACTGACTATTAGTAAAATTTGTATTTTGAATAGTCTTCATTTTTTTTCTCCGAATCAGTAAAAGAGATAGTCTAGAGTATATTGTGTTCTTTTAAAAAAATGTTTATTGTTTATTACTGCTTTGTTCTTATGTAAACTGTAATAAATAGTGCAATAATTAAAAAAAGTAGTAGTGCTTATTATTGTACATTATAAAATGTGGGAAATATATATCCCAATGGAACACACCAAAATTAACAAAAGAGTTAAACAGCTTATAGTTCAGTTTATGGGATAAGAATTTCCCTTCGCAAAACAATACAAGGGGTAAATTAAAACAAAATTATTATTGATTATAGTTATTACAACATATTGGGATGTAATTTAAATTTGTTTAAAATTATGATTTCCCCAGTCTACTGCCACTTAAAGAGTTTAGATGCAAGTGAATGTTACTAAATAAAATGAGTCAAGGTTACTTGACAGAATGAGTCAAGGTACTTATAAACGAAAGTAGATTTCCTGTTTAGTTCCAGTAATTTACCTCAAAATAACGTTTTTAATCTTGGCTAAAAACAAAATATACTTAAGCGTTTTGTATGCTTTACAAAATGTTTTAACCAAATTAACATAGTTTTAACCATAGTGTTTTAACCATAGTTTAGGATGGCCGTGAAAAAATTTCCGCATAAAAGAGGTTTTCTTTAAAATTCTACCAAAGATGAGCAATATTTCAGAAAGTTGTATGTGACTATTTTGTCCTCGTGTTGTACACTCTCAACTTAGTCCGCTTAGTTACAATTTAAACTAAATAAACTTTGAAAATATTTTAATAATTGAAAAATGGCTGAATACGTGTCATGTTTTATGCTAACGTTCCACAGTTTAAAAGAAATTAGTGTTGTACTGTCTCATACATGTATTGGCAGTGATTTTATTGAAGAAAACAGAAGACAATTAATGTCTTCAACAATGGAAATGTTGTGTATGTGAACTTTGCATAACGCGACCCCAATAAAACGCCAGTAAAGTGTTTACGGAAGGGTTCTTTGTATAAACTTAAGTCTTGACAAGACACTAAATGAAAGGCTCGAGTGGGGTGAAAGTCTAAGGCCGAAGAGCTTTATTGCATTTCATTCCTCGGAAAATATAAAATCCCAGCCCAAAGCAATGGATAAAAATTCTGCCTTTGAAATTTAAATCGAATACTTTCCTGTTGGAATAGGAATATATGATCGATTTGCTTTCTAGCAAAAGTCGAATCAACGCAACAAAAAGCTCTCTGCAAGTTATAGAGTGCCTTATGAACGAACCAGTTATTTTGCGAAAGAAGATTATGTTAAACAGATAATTACTAACTAAACGAAAAACTATTTAGAGTATTTAATGGGATTTAAAGGATGTTGAATTTTATTTTGTTGGTTGAACCACTCGAAATCAATTTTGAAAAATCAAAATGGCTGTAACTTAAACATTTTAAATACAGGGTAGTCCCAAATATCGTTGTGGGCATATCGTTTGAATTTAGTTCTGAATCCAAAAAGAAGAAGAAATAATATTTAAAAAAATAGTACAGCAAAATGGAAATCGGAAAACACGATTTCGTTGTTCTTTGGCCGCCATTTTACTTTCTCACTATACTATAGTATAGAAAAAGTATAGTGATCGCAAAGAAATCGATGTTGACATATTTGTGGAAATATCCGTTTTGGGACCCTCTGAGTCCAAAAAAGTGGTTTTTACAAAATGTCTGTCTGTATGTATACAAAGCTAGAGCGAAAACTATTCGATCGATTTCAAACAAATTTGCACCAGACATGTCAAGTCTGGAATTTTTGAAATTTTTTTGAAAACAACCCCCTTTTTGCCAAAAAAAACTCAAAAAAACCAGTTATTATTATTTTTTTTAAACTAAAATTTGGCTTATTTGTAGCCTTTAATGTACCCTACCATATGCAAAAAACAGCATGTTTCTAAAAATTCTCGTTTAGCTAATAATAATAATAACTGATTTTTGGGGGCTTTTTGGCCATAAACGGGGTTGTTTTTCAAAAAAATTCAAAACCTTTTTTCGTGCATCTATACAGTCCTAATTGACGTGTTTGGTGCAAATTTGTTCGAAATCAATCGAATAGTTTTCTCTCTAGATAATAATAATAATATTTATTAGTTAATCTCCTACTTTAATAAATCACCTCTCCCACCCCACCTACAATTAATTATGAAGTCACAGTGAATCTATTTAATAATTTAAATATGTTTGTCAGGAAGTATGTGCCAGTTCCTGGTACCGTTTATTTAATCGGTTAAAGATATGGACGTGCAAATTTCACCGTTGGTTTTCTCTTGAAATTCTACATCGAAATAATGTATCAGATGACCACCTTTCCATTTGAAAAAATTAAGTTACATTCAAAATGTCGGATCCAAGATGGCGAATAAATTTTTTGATATCTTAATAAAATAGTATTTTTACTTAGAGTAGGTTCCTCAATCATATACCTTCAGTTTCTTTATTTACGAAATATTAAACCGTTCCAAACTTTTTCTACACCCTATTAACAAGTAAATGTAGCTTTAACTGTAAATTTATAAAATTAAAAACTCTGAAACACTAAAAATATGCAAAACAAATTCAAATTTTAGTTGTAAAATGTATCAATTTCTTTCTTTATATCGGTCTCCAATATATCGATATTTACAAGCCGATATGTTGTAGATATCGATAAATGAACTTGTGATATAGTACACTGAAAATACGTTATATCGATTAAAAAAAAGTTGCATTCATTAGTACTGATATATAATGTAGGACGACAATATTCAAACAGCCAAGCAATATTGACAGCCGACGCCTCCATTTACTTGTCACTACCGCCAATGTATAATTTTATTCCCACCACTATTATTTTTACAGTTTATATTTTTTAAATGTGTTATCTTTAACGTTAACCTACAACTTACTCATTCCTAATATTAACAAATTATAATAACCTGCTTTGATGTTATGATAAAAATATAATTTTTCGAAAATTTGATTTTCATTAGTTTGAAACGATGCAAGATACTAAGTTCTAGTTTACGCCATTCTGTTTCTCTTTTAATAAGCTTTTCAGTGGTGTATTACAAAACCAACCTTTACATTTGAAATTTGAACCTCTACTCTCTACCCCAAAATCTTAGAGATTCAAATATGTCAAAAAAAATTTCCGGTTGTGCAACATAAGATGTATTCAAAGTTTTATTTTCAGTAACAAAAATAATAAAGGAGGTTAAG
>JAGFPH010001805.1:112334-142712 GCA_018207615.1 Philaenus spumarius | reverse complement strand
TATTTGCAGTGACAGTGATTTATTTATTTCTCATCTCAAACGAGATGTGGCAAATTATATAATTAAACCATGTGGTAGTTTAAGAAAAGTACTATTAATGAATAGTAACATGCCTGTTTGATCTATAAAATAGAAATTTTTTTTTTTTTAAATCTACTTTTATACCCATAAGGTTGTTTCAAGTTGGCCAACGATTTTTTTTATTATTTAAATTTATCTGTCTCATCTGAGACATATTTTCTTGGCTATGTTTTTTACTATTGCCAAATGCCTATTTTAATAAAATCTCATGTCAATATTTATATATTTTTCATTGTTTAGGATCAATAACCTAACCTCATCTTGATTTGTTGCCTATGTAATATATATATATGTATGTGTATGTTTTTTGTAAGTGTACTCTCCCACAGGAGCTAGTTTTTTTTTAAGGTTTAAAGGCGTTGTATGTAGTATCGCGAACAGGGTGTTTTTGTGGCTTTTCGAGTGGTTACGCTGCGACCTCCAATTTAAAATCGATCCACTGTGACTTTTCTTCCTTCTTAATGCCACAGGTGGTCGATGGCGTAACAAGTCAAAAATATAAGTATAGTGCTTGTACTATGTCTACAACGTAACAAGTTTAAAAAAAAACACTGCAAAATTGAAAGACAAAATATTCGGGAGTCTTTTATTGCTTGTTTACGATAATTAATAAAACTAGTTAACAAATAAATTCAAAATTTTTTTTTAATTATTATTATTTTTATTTTTACTGCAACTAGTTCTAAGAACTAACAATCAGCTTAAATTTAACAACATAACATGTAATTCTAACAACATAACATGTAATTTTTCAGTCCAGGTTAACCCATCGGCGCTCCTAGGACGTTGATCTATGATGTCAGCTCAAAAGGCTTAGTCCTCTTGAGTCTTCTATGAAGTTCATCGTTATTGAGAAGCTTACACGCCTCCTCATTAATGTGAATTTTTAGCCGTCTTTCATGGCTTTTAGCACATTTTTTAATTTCTTCAGCAACAGTGGTCACTTTTAAATTCCTATGTAGATCGCAATTACGAACATACCATGGTGCATTAGTGTACCAATCTTACAAAAGAATAATTAAGGGAACGGAAGCAATACTGGGCCACTTAGATTGGTACTGTTCAAACTTACCTTAAAATTTAAATATCACCAAACGTAGGAATGTTTCAGCTTATTACTCACAATACACAACATACCTAGAGGTTAACTCAATAAACCATAGAAATAGATATAAATTTTGGCTTTATTAACCAAAATAAAAAAGTTTATATGCCCTTAATACAAAAAAAATGAAATTATTGATATGCCCTTAATACAAGAAAAGTTTCAGATTTAAAAGAATACATATATATATATTATTAAGTTGAATTTAAAAGCCCTCCCCAAAAATAAAAATCGAAAACCCTCCCTTTTAATAATAATTACAGAATTTATACAGAAAAGATTAACAAGTTACAAAGTTTTAACATGAAATACCATGGATTTGTTTTAAGAATAAATATATATGTCGTTGGCCAACTCTAAAGCTAATTATAAATAATTGAATAAATAGACAAAATTAATTATGAGACGTCTCTCTATATATAAAAAAAAGGTATAAAATTTCTAATATGCAGCCCTTAGGGCTAAGGTCCGAAATGTGCTAGCTTGCTCCTCCCAATTATTAAGTACAAACATATCCTATATAGTACACATATACAAAATTACTTTTTCAAAATACAGCCTGTTTAACATTTAACACAAAAAACAACTGCAGATTGTTCATATTTTAAATTAATTTCTGTCTGTAACTAAAGCACTGTAGATATAAGAATTTTATTGTTTTTAAAGTCCTGTTGGAAAGTAGGCCTTTTCAAGGCGTAGCTGTGGTGTAGCTTATGGCATTGTATGGTTAAATATTCCCTGGAGTTGAACCAGTGTAACTGCATAACATAAATAACAATTCCTTTTTAGAAAACTTGCAGCTAATTTAAATAAGCATAAAACTGATAGTTCTTTGAGTTGGCTGTTTTATTAAAATTTGTAGCACAAGGTGACAAATTGCTACTTAAAGATTGTAATAGTTAGTACAACATGTGTCATGTTGCATAAGACTGTCTCTACATGTTAACCAAACCACATGGCAACATAAAAATGTTCTCGTTTAGTTACATAATATCTATATCAGTAATATTATGCTTATAGCTCATTAAAAGTTTTCAATATTCTGGTTATACTGCAGAAAACTACACAGTTACAGTTAATTAATACAGAACAGTTTAGGCTAGTTTTGTTTGAAATATGTTAAGACTTTAGTAGTAACCAACATAGTATCAGCTTTAAAGTTTTTGTAGGCTGTAAGATTTGCATTTTAAAATTAGGCTGTAGTAAAAATGAAATACATAGGTTTCTCTATTAAATCGAACAAAATGAGTTAGGAAAGTTATTCATAAGCCAAAGGTGGAAATAACCTTATTAAATTTTACAAGTAAATATTTCATAATTATCAAGGTAAAGCTAAAACATTCATACCTGGTATCCACAAAGTAAAGGCTTATAACAAATGCATGTTAATTGGCCTTCCGCATAACTCGCGACAAAACTTAAGGAATTAATCCACGACAAATAATTTACAGCGACATGACAAGTCGGACTTTCCTGTAGTGTAACGATGGCGGACTCGTTTCTCGAAAGTTCTACAGCGAAACAAGTTTAACGGTCTATAGAATGAGTCAGCTGTCTGGTATCAGATAAGCAAACCGCTTAATGCGAACTATGCCCAAAGTAGATACTGTACGGAGGTGGCGTCTGGCGGAGAAAAGGGAAACTATTTGGAAGTAGGTGAAGGTAGGCAGAAGTTGTAAATGTCGGTAAGTTCATACAAAGTTCGGCTATCATTCTCAAAGTTCTATTTTGGAATCTCTGAATAATTTGCCTATTAGCATTTCTAGCACATCCCCATAGTTGTATGCCATAAGTCCATATGGGTTTCAGCACTTGTTTATATAGCTTTAGATTGTTGTGCAGATATAACGTGGACTTTCTGCCCAACAGCCAATACATCTTTCTCAACCTGATGTTCAGTTCATTGTATTTCTCTTTAACATGCTCTTTAAATCAAAGCCTGGCATCCAGAGTCATGCCCAGGTATTTTGCTGAGTTATAGTGTGGGATCACAGTACCATTGGCGATAGTTTGAATATGATTATGTATCTTTTTATTTGTATAATTAACGTGGACTGACTTAGATTCATAAAGTTTAATGCACCATGTTTGGGCCCAACTGTTTATATAATCTATTTCTTCTTGCAGTTTTCCAGTTGACTGCTCAATTGTATCGCCTACAGATAGCACAGCAGTGTCATCAGCAAATGTAGCAATATAAGTATCTGGGAGTCTTGGCGTAGGAATATCTCTGGTATACAGAAGATACAGTAATGGTCAGAAAACACTATCTTGCGGAACACCTGCCTTAATCTCTTTTAAATCGGAGTAAGCTTCTTATTGTTTTACCGTAAAAACCTATGAGATAGATATGATTTTAATAACATACTGTGGCCATGTGGAAGCAGGTTTTGAAGTCTTTTGATCAGTTTAGCATGCCACACTTTATCGAATGCCTTCTCGACGTCGAGGAACACCACTGAGCAAATAACAAATAAAATTAGCTTATTTTTTATACTTGTTCCCAAATGTTCAGTTTTTCTCGTTTCATAAATATTTTATCTCGAAATTTTATTACTTTTGTTTTGAATACGTAACTTTCTTCTCCGTTGTTCTCTTACTCGTCAAAATATAACTTTCATTTTGCCGAGCTCACTTAGTTATTTATGACTCTTGAATACACTGCCTTCTTGATTTGAACACTGGAATTAGTTACTTTGTATTTATGGTAGTAATATCTACAAGCAATGTTCTTTGGTCGATGAAGTAATGTTGATGAAGTAATTTACGAGTTTAAATTTAAGAAATTATAAGTCTTAATCAAATATGGAAATGCGTTTTTTTTTGTGGAAGAAGAGAGAATAGTCAGATAGTTATTTTACTGATGAACCTGTCTGTAAGCAATGATTCACGACTCGGACGAGCCAATTCACCCTCCATGTGGACAGATTTGTAGTGGATGTGTCATTTATTACAAAAGTATTAGTTTTTGTTATTATGTTCCGTTTAGGTCTATGCATGTACATTACAATGAGATATTGCAATAAGCGCGATATATTTTTAATAAAGTCGTGATTAGAAACAAAATATTTCCTTCCTTAGCGCCTACTGATATTTATAGTGTTCATAATGTCCCTTTAACCATTTTATTATTTTTGTTATTGAAAATCTATACTACATTATATAGTAACTATATAAAAAATCTAATGGTTTCTGTCTGTGTGTGCTTGTGTGTTACTCGAAAACGTAAAAACTACTGGATGTATTTGAATGAAATTTGGCACACATATATATCAAGACCTGGAATGAGACATAGGCTAAAATTCATTTAGATTTAAGGGTTTAAACAACCCCAAAAACAATATATATTCATTATTATACTTCCATTAAGACTAGAGAGCTGGAAATTTGCACATTTATTTCTTACATGATATATTTACAAAAAGTAGACCTAGATAAAATAAATCCTGAACACAAAAAGCTCAAAATAAATACGTTTACTAACCTCAAACGCGTTTCAACGACAATGTCGCCAAACTGTATAGTTATCGTTTGGTTACTGTAGCCCGTGCATCACTCAGGATGGCGACATTGTCGTCGAAACGCGTTTGAGGTTAGTAAACGTATTTACTGTGAGATTTTGTGTTCAGGTTTTATTTTATCTAGTTACTTTCTCACAAGTCAAGCTCATTAGTTATTTATTTAAAAAGTAAACCATATTTTTATTTTTAATGCTGCTAAGGAGTGAAAATTTAATAACAACCCCTAAAACAATAAACATTTATTACTATACTTCCCTTAAAGCGAGAGAGCTGGAAATTTTTTAACATGAAACAATGATAGATTTGGACTAAAACTCACTTTGCGGCGGATCTTTGGACCGTGTGCGAAGCCATGGGTACCTGCTACACCCGATCCCACGTTCACCGTGCAGTAGAGAGCGGCCATAAGCCATGTTATCCTTACCACAGTCTCAGCGATAATAGCCAACTAAAAAACATCACCTCCCATGCTACGCTCGGTCAGTTGACGCAACCCGCATGTCAATAAAAGTGATGTTCCCTGTAATGGTAGTAGCATGTCTATTCTCCCGTAAGACCTGTACTGCACGGTGAACGTGAAATCGAGCGTAGTAAGTTGATAAAACTTTGTATATATCTTGTGTTGCATAATAGGACGAATATTTTGACATATCAGAACCTTTATTATTTTGGGGTGCTGGGGGGGGGGGGGGGGGGTTGACAATTTCAAATATAAAAATAGGTCATGTAATACTTGATTAAAAGAGAAACACAATGGCACAAACTTGAGCATGATATCTTGTTTTAAAGTAATGGACAACCAAAGTTCTGGAAAATAACATACAACCTACTTATTCCTAATATTAAAAAATTAATAAACTGCTTTGACGTTGTGATAACAATATCATTTTCCATTACTTTGAAACGAAGCTAGATACTAAGCTCCAGTTTGTTCCTCTTTTAATTAATAAGCTTTTCAATGGTGTATTACATGACCTACCTTTATATTTGCAAATTTTTACCACCCTACCCCCTCAAGCCCACCAAGATAATAAAGGGTCAGATATGTCAAAAAATTTCTATTATGCAACACAAGATATGCACAAAGTTTTGTTAACTTATTTTCAATAACAAAAATAATAAAGGGGGTTAAAGGGACTTTATGAACACTCTGTATATTAACTTAGTTTGTCTTTAAAAAACGCTGCTGAATTTTTGTAAATAATTATAACAATTCACAATTTTTCTTATCAGTTATTATTTAACAAGTTTTTAATATAAGTTTATATATTAATTTATAACTTTATAACTATTTGAAAAAAATTTCTTAAAATATAATATATATTATATGTATTTATTAGATCACATCTTTTTATTCAATTTTAATATTACAATACTCAGCTTATTATAATAGCGATAATCTAAATATTGTAATGCTTATTATCTTTAGCTTTCGCGAATCATCTGTCTGGACGCGTCCAAGATATCCGCTAACGACCATGTACGCCTGTATGAACGGCCCCATTAAAATACATGTTAAGCAATTTTTTCCATTCCCATCCGTGGATGTCCATGAATGCCGGTGTGAAATGACCTTAAGTCATTTAACTACGAACTTCCCTTTTACATGTCTTAAAAAAAAACCCCTTTATGCAAAAATATTTGTTACAGACATTCATATAGATTATTAAAAAAATTCTTCTTTCTGTTGGTGAAAAGGAAGACAATTCTGACATTTTATCTAGCCTGTTCTTCATATTCAGAAAGTAGGCAAGCAATATTAAGAAAACACTGTTGATTCTTTAATGTTGATATTGAGAGAGGGTTGAGAGGGGTAGGGATGTAAGATATATCTTGTTTTAATTAATGTAACTAATTGTATTTCAATATTAAAGAAAAATGCTTTTACTAAAATTACTTTTGTCATTGGTAGAAACTTAATCCATGGCTTACTAGGCTATTGGTAGGTGAAAAGTCTGAGAACGGCTTAATATTTTCTATATAAGGACTATTTGAAAGTAGATGTGATTGAGGAACATACTCTATATAAAAATACTATTTTATTAAGATTTCAAAGAAATTATCCGCCATCTTGGATTCGCCATATTGAATGTAAATTTAAATGGGAAGGTGGTCATGTGATACATCATTTCAATGTAGAGTTTCAAGAGAAAACTAACTTTTAAATTTGCACATCCATATCTTTAAAAATGGCGTCCAAAAAATAACGAAATCGTGTTTTTCGATTTTGCCCCATTTCGCTGTACTATTCTCTTTTAAATATTAATTATTATTCCTTTTTGGATTTATAATTAAATAAGCTTTCAAACGATATGCCACACAACGAAATTTGGGAGTTTTTAAAATGTTTGAGTTACAGCCATTTTGATTTTTTCAAAATTGATTTCGAGTGGAACAAACAAATACTCTAAAATATGCAATTTTATAATGTGACATATCGTTTGAAAGCTTATTTAATTCCAAATTCAAATAGAATAATAATTAATATTAAAACAATGGAACAGCAAATGGGGCAAAATCTGAAAACACGATTTTGTTGGTTTTTTTGGCCACCATTTTCAATCGGTTAAAGATATGTATGTGGAAATTTCACCGTTGGTTTTCTCTTGAAATTCTACATCAAAATGATGTATCACATTAAAGTTACATTCAAGAAGGTGGATGCAAGATGGAGGATAAAAGTTTTGAAATCTTTATAAAATAGTATTTTTTTATAGAGTAGGTTCGTCAATCACATTTACTTTCAAATTTTTCTTACATATGAAATATTAAGCGTTCTGAGACTTTTCACCTATCCTGTATACCATTTCTTGTTTTAAAGATACACTAAATTTACAATAAACTAAGTCAATACCACGTGAGTGTTGTAACACCATGGCAACACTTAACACACAATTAGACTTGTTACCACATCACAATCATTTATGTGAGTACTTACAATTTAACAGGTTATTAAAACTTTCTGTTTTATTTAAAAAGTGTTATTTTTAATTTGCATAACCCTCCCTTTAGACGTTGGTCTGAACAAAAAATATTTTAGTCTTTCTAACTACCTCATTTGTAGGTGTGTGACATTTCGTTAGGCTCTTCCCAACAGTTTGACGAATCGAAGCCAAAGTATGTAGGCCTATAGTGATTAATTGGAACAATAGAAAGTTAAAGTCAAAAAAATTATTTTTCTTACTCGCGTTCAAGGAGCGAACATGGGTTAACTACCTTAAGGGTCTGCTCCAGTAAACGAGAAAGCAACCGGAAACGCAAGCGCTTCTCTCTATAACCGTATCTAAACAGTGCAATTTCTTGCAGCTAAGCGCTTTGACATAGCCTTATTTCAAACCGTTTTATAAATCCATTTTTTTTGTAATTGAGTGCTGAACAAAAAAAACTGAATATTCTTTATAAATTTTCGGATCCGGCTTGCAAATTACTTTTCATTATTAATTTTGTATTGTGTTAGGGAAAAAATTCAAACTTTGTACTTATAAAATGTGAATTAAATAACAAAATAAAAGCATTTAAAAAAAATCTAAAATGCAAAACGGATGCGTATTGTAATTGGGCTTAAAATGAGACCTTGCAAACAATTTCACGATACAAAATAAACGAAATAAATGGTTTGAAATGTAACATTGCTCTTATGGGATAAGAATCCAAGATGGCCGTCACTACAGCAGACCCTTAAGGTTGAATTGGCCTGTTTCCTACGAGACTATAGCTTTAATTTGGTCCTTGTGTTTCTTTTATGGTACTTGACCAGAGAAAAGCTAACACATTTAGTTTCTTTGCTTTAAAATTAACATGGTACAACAATCCCTAAAATACTGATTATTATTTGTTGAACTTTCCTTGAATCCAGGGAGCTGTAATTTCGTATATAAAGGGTACATAGAAAAACCCCTTTATTTTAGCCACTTCCATCTAAGATTCTGGGCAAAGATTCTGTAATTACCTCTATACAATGAATAATAATTATACAGATCTTTTTTAGCAAAGCCACACTTGCATTTTGATTATTTGCATGTAGAGGATAAAACGGGGTTAAAAATGCTCCAATACGTACGAATAAATTATTTTCCATAGAGATTTTTTAACGATTTGTCCAATTTTGGGAACAATTAGGAAACAATATTTTGGGAAATTGGAGTTGAGTTGGGAGGAATTACTTATACAGCTTAACGGGGAAAATTGGAAATATATTGCTCGGTACGTACAACAGGCTTGGCAATACAGATGGGAATTAGTCCGCGAATTTAATTATTAAAATTGTAAATTTGTATTTGTTTTCATATCTTTGCTCCCCCTCAATCATTTGTTAATATTTGTGGTGTTGTTAGAAATCTTTGTAAAATGTTCATATTGTTGGCAATCTTTGCCTAGTTTTCATACGTAATTAATTTTTACTTGTCGTCTTAGTATATAGTATTTTCTGAGTGTGAGGGTGTGTGTGGGGGTGTGCATGTGTATGTATGTAATTATGTATGGGTGTCAGGCTTATGATAATTATTTCTTGTTGTTTTGTAATGTTTTGTTAGCGTTATGCATGTAACACATAGAGCTAGAGGTGTTTAAGTAAAAAAGTTTAATAGTCTTCCAACTGGCAGACGGTAAAACCATTGTGTAAATAATCTTGCAAAAAGAAATGATTGTAACCTTCACTGTATAAAAGCTTTATTATTATTATTATTTCCATAGAGCTATTTAAAAATTCGATTTTTAAGTGATAAATACGATTAATACATTAGCACTTCTATTACTTGCATCTATAGTTTGTCCGGAACATCAAGAACAAAACTGTCATGTCCCGTCATGTCGTGGAGCAGCCCTCCACCGAATTCGACGTAGTTTACGACGTGGTTCGTAGTGTACTGTCGTGTCACGTCGAATTTGGTGTGCGGCCGGCCATTAGGGGATCCGGTGTACCTCGAAGCTAGGTACGAGCTAAAAATTGACTGAATACGTCTCGCGTATGTAAGACCGAATGGAAAAGCATTGATCGATTTAGATAAAACTCACTATGCAACTGGCATTTGGACCAGGAAAGTCGGAGCTGAAAACATGTTTTTCATTGCGGGATCCATTCGACTGCTATATAGTGCACTTGGTAGATAGTGTGAATATTAGATGTCTCAACCACCCGAAGAATCAACCACTCAATAGTAGACGCCATTCTGTCGTGTCGAACCACACCCACTAGGCTTTACTCGTCTGCGATTGGAGAACCTGACGGCCACTTACTAACCTAACCTAACCTAACTCTGATTTGATAGAGAAATATATTGTTAATTTAAATCTGTTTTAATATTAAAAATCCAATCAGTAGTTTAAAATATATTGTCATCTAACCAAGTGCCTCATCCCTTTGATGTCATGCCGGAGGTGTGTCACAGACGAGTTTGATGGTGGCAAGGATTGGCTCCTCCCACTGCGAAATAGACTATCGAGTGATTGAAACATCTGCGAAATGGACTATCGAGTATTTGAAGGCACCCCTTCATTGCCTGTAAGGGTAACTCTCAATATTTACCCGATATTCATTTCATTTATTTGATTCTATCTGCGAGCGAAGGCGCGTAATCAGTTCTTTGTTAATACAAAACAATTATTAAAATGAAAATATAGAATCTTGCATAATCTTTGGCTTATGTTTAAAGTCAATATCCGTTCATCTAGTTCTAAAATATAGCATAACTGACACTAGCTAGTAAAAGAAATACTAGACGTGCGAATTACATTTCAGATAACTTTTGAAAGTAATTTGTGCTGAAATCATGCAGTAAAATGAACCATGCTTTCTTTAATTTTATCACTTTTGTTTCACAGCAGTAAGGGGTAGTCTTACTTACATACCAGCTCAAGTCGGTGGATTTGTGAAACTAACTTTATCAGATACTAACTACTACCTGAATAATCCTAGAATGGGCTCTAAGAAGCATGCATTTAAAATTGCATCACAGACTGCAATAAGCACCACTGTACAATAATTTTCAGTTGGTAGGAAATTCTCCTTTACGATTATATTTGAGGGGGTAGACATTATTATAATCAGTTATCGTCTTTCATGTATGAAAGCTAGTTCAAAGAATTTACTATTCGAATTATTTTCATAATTTCAAAGACGAAATTCCATCGTCTATACAGGAAAGTCAGAACAGAGGGAAACCTAACTTTGCCGAATATAATAAAAGTTGAAGCAGAATAATCGCGTCTTCTTCAAACTTTGTCGGATGTCAATTGTTAAATCGAGCTGACTGAGACTTGGGGATTGTCTGCCTAATTTACCCAGCGTCAATGGCGTAGCTTTCACGAGTCTTACTGGAATGTCAGGAATTTGTTTATCTTCTGCCTCTCTCTCTCAGCCATTAAATTCAAATAATATATGTGTTAACAGCAATAGTTAATTTGAAACGATTATAATACAACACAAAAATTTAACGTTTAAAGATTTTGTTGCCACTTAGGTAAAACATAGAATATACAGTTTTAAGTACCTAAGTTATAACTATTAAGTATAAATACCTAACGTTATTAAAAGTATTAAGTTATTCTCCGTTTTAGCTCGTTCGGCATTTCGTCTGTGTGTCTATCTGTCTAACGATTACGGCCAAACGCCTTGACCGATTGCCATGATTTTTTTCATGAATATTCCTTATTCCTAGGCCAAGCCATGTATATATATATATATATATATATATATGGGTGTTTCCATTTTTCATTTTTAATCCCTTTAATAAAATGAAAATGGCGGCCGCACCGTTTCTCTCAGTGTAATTTTTTCCTAAACCAGTTTGTGGCTTAACCATAAGTCGAATTAAAAAAATAATAACATTAGCGGGTAGCAAATTTGATGTTCTACAAAATTATTTTCTTGTTTTTCTCCGTAGCTCTAACGGTAAGCTCACAAAATGGCCGCAAACTTCTAATTTGTTCAAAATCGCCCAAGTGTTTTTAATTTTAACCATGTTTTTACGTTTATTCTTTAGATATCATCATAAAACCTTATAATTTTATGGAGAGGGAGAGAGAGAGAGAGCGCACTACCTGCTCTCTTGCTCTTTCCTGTGCCAAGTCAGTCAGTCAGTGTGGTCGCTGACTGTAAGTGAGTTGTGGTTACTTTCTTACTGGCACACTATTTTTAACCTAAGCTCAAAACCACATTTGTTATTGCAACGAGCGAGGTGTACTGTTCACATAACTACTAGTAAATACCTTCTTTATCCATCTAAAAGATCCACTTTTCGGTATTTATACTAAAACGGGTTCTGATGACTCAAGCATCCATCCTCAGGTATCACTCTTGTGAATACCAGTGTATGTGACGTCAGAACATTAAAAGTTACACATACACACACACCCCAACATGAACATTCGTCACCTTATTTCATGTTGGGGGATGTGTGTATGTGTGGTACCTGCACATGGTTCAATCAAAATTTTCCTAAAACAAATAACAATCGTAAATTAATCACCGAAATACTAAACACTAAAGCAGCAATAAAGGCATCGGGCGATGTTGAAACATGCAATTCAGCTAGTTCGATTATCAACAATAAAATTAACAAAACAGTTAACAGTCACAGTCCTCCAGTAACTTCCAATTCTATATAATCCAAACAGGAAATGCAAACAGTTTCCAGCTTAAGGTAAAGATTAAAGTTTCATAATGCAGAGATTAACGAAAGCAGATAATGAGAACTCTGTCGTAATCGTGTCCACATCTGACACAAGTAAATAATTCATACGAACAAAAATACCTGAGGATGGATGCTTGAGTCATCCGAAACCGCGGTAATATAAATACCGAAAAGTGGATCATTAGACGGATGAAGAAAATATTGATAACTTAAACTCTATATTAAAATTGGTGATCCGGAGACTGTTTCATAATGAAAAAAGCCTATATTATTATTAAAGGTAATTGCAGCAACTTGAATTCTTAAACCTCATCTAATTACAATTTGAAAAGAGAGGGTATGCTATTTGCTGTATTTACTAGTATATCACCATAATTAGAGCCATTCATGTAGCCTTCGATTCGACCAAATCGGACTTAAAATGCGGCCGTTAGAGTGGGAATACATATATACATATACATATAAAATGTTTAACGATTCCCCAAAATTTGTTCTAAAGACCATGATCGGTGTTCATTTACTACTCCCTACCATAGGCCTCACCATAACGGCCACTGCAATAGCTCATCTTTCTTAAGGTAATTCGCTAATATCATGATGCTAAGTGCATCATCAAAATGTTTACACTTGTAATAAATTTGTAATTCATTCATACTAGTGCTTGCAGCCTGACTTCAAAATACTCCACTGTATCAGTTTATTTCATCTGGTTTGTTTACAAAACCTTGTTTATCGCGAGTAATTTTCGCATGGGCAGTTTCTCATTTAAATTTCAAAGCTGAACTCTTTTTGACTGCGACTTTATTATTTTCCTGGAATGAAATGCAATAAAGCTTTAAACTTTCACCCCGCTCGAGTCTTTCATTTATTGTCTTGTCAAGACTTCAGTTTATACAAAGAACCCTTCCGTAAACACTTTACTGACGTTTTATTGGGGTCACGTTATGCTACGTTCACATACACAGCATTTCCTTTGTCCTCCTACGTTATTGTTTTGTTCCCCTTTAAAGCATTTGCTTGGGTTGTGTTAATAGAGTTACTTACACAATTAGAGCATAGCCTTAAACTGTTTTGTTTTTGTTCAATCTATAAGCAATTACCCCCTTTCATCTTTCCAAAATTACACAAACGTTTGGATTATTTCTTCCTTTTTACTTTCTCCCACTATACCATAGTATATAGAGAAAGTATTGTATTAGTAAAAATTTTCGAGTTTGAGTTTTTAGTAGAAATATCCGTTTTGGGTCCCCCTGAACCTAAAAAAGTGGTTTTTGGAGTGATGTCTGTGTGTGTGTGTGTGTGTGTGTGTGTGTGTGTGAGTGTGTGTGGATGTTATCAGACCTAGAGCCTAAACCAGTTGTCCGATTTTGATGAAATTTGGTATGGAGGTACTAATCCACGGTATCTCTAGGAGTTTTTTAAATTGTTGTTAATTTTTTATTTTGAAGGGTAATTTTCCCATAAAAACCCTTAAAATAACGGAAAAATCAACTTTTCTCAAAAACGGCTTTAACGATTTTGATTTAAATGTTATAGTTTATTAGGGACCTAAAGTACTATAAACTATAAAATTTTAATCAAAATCGTTTTAGCCGTTTTTAAGAAAAGTTGGTTTTTCCGTTATTTTATGGATTTTTATAGGAAAATTACTCTTAAAAATAAAAAAAATTGGTATTTTGAATTATTATTCTACTTATGAAAAGGTAGAGTATGTTATAGTACTTTTCGTCAACAATAAAATGGCACCACCCGCATCCCTGTAAAAATTATGGTTCAAAAGATGTACTTTTTCTGATTTTTCATATTAAAAACCTCCATAAATAATTATTATTATACCAATCTTATATAGACTAATAAGATACACTAATCTTTCATACACTTTTGGCTTCATGAAATAATATTTTTTTATTAAGTTCCTATAATGAGGGAGAAAGTATGTGTCAGTTTCCTGAAACCGTTTATTTCAAATAATAAGAACATGTCAAAATATGAAATCTGTTCGGAATAAAATTGTAGAACATCAACTCTCTGTGAAATAAGTACAATTACGAATTTTGTCTTGTTTCTTCTGTGGTTTGTCGTTACTCAACAATCAACAAATTTCAGTTTCCCCATTCTGTAGTTAATCACAACCATGTAGGAGGCTAAGTAATACAATATTGTTTTTGCCATATTTTGGACTTTTGCAACAACTTAATTTGTTTCTCCCCAAGTTATATTGTTTTGCTTTTGTCGCATAAATTGCTTACGTTTTCGGATCTTATACTCTCTCTTTAGACACCCTTCTCTCCTGAAATATTTGTAATGTGTACGCAATTACACAAATACCAACTTGTAACATATGTATTACAAACAAAAGAGCCCATTTTTCTAGGGGGGGGGGGGGGGGGGGGGCTAGACGGAGGGATGAGATTAACGAGTACACTCCCCGTCTTCGGCTAAAGGGGTTAAATTTTTGACTTCACCCAGAAAAATTTTTAAGTTTGGGAAGCAAATTTGGCTGTTCAGTTTAAATATTAACCAACACTTCATTGAGTCTGTACCTTTACTCCGTCAATAAATACACAAAGCTATAACACGCCTTTAGGCGGCACTAAGTAGTAACTCAGTGAGTATTTTCAATACACGGTGCATTGGGTGCTTCTCACGCCAACTCCCGTATTGGGAGTGTTTTTAATACAGAGTGCATTGCGTGCTTCGCACGCCAACTCCTGTCTTGTTAGTATTTTCAATACACGATGTATTGCGTGCTTCGCAAGCCAACCCCCGTATTGAGAGTATTTTCAATACAAAGTGCATTGCGTGCTTCGCATGATAACTTTCAATGCACAGAGCATAAAATATTATATGATGTAAGGATGATGAATGATTTTGTTTTGGTAGAGTAAAGTATTTTTGTTAAACCTTCATAGTTTTCTTACTTAATAGATCAGATCAAGCTCACAACTCACAAGAGAGTAAGGCTGTAACCTACTGCATCCATGTGTGTTGTAAGTTTTAGTTTAATCAAGCAAATCTAAATATAAGTATGCATTCAATGCACAATGATGTAAAATAATTTGTTGTTGGATCCTCTGTTGTGTTGCCTATTTTATAATTTAGCTTGCAATTTTTAAACCTCGTATTAATTTTTACAGCTAAATTTCAGGTTCCAGGGGGGGGTTTAACCCCCTAACCCCCTGGCTCGGCTTTGCCTGTAAGTATTAATTAATGTTAATGTTTTTATAAATTGTAAAGGCTACATTTATTTTTGTTTGTTAAAAGAACTATTTATTTTAAAGATTATTATGTTGTAAATGGTTGTAATTCTGTACTGGGGTTAGGTGGGAGAGAAGACTAAATAATAGTCCTAACCTCGCTTCCAAAAAATAAAGACAATATCAATATAAATACTCCCCACTAACCCATGTGTAATGACAATCTATAGCTTGCAGTGCCTTGAATTAGGTCATACTAAATGAAGTAATTTTTGTAAAAAGAAAATTGAAATCGACCCATCCAATAAATGAATTGCTCTCTAAAATAAAAACAAAACAAAAAATGTTTAAATGGACAATATGTGTATTACAGATATCTTAATAGAAACACCATAAAAAACAATTCGGCCACCTACTTACTTACATAGTGGTAGATGTTTCGTCAAACACTGTTGACATCATTAGGCTGAGTCCACTTTTTCATGTATAAAATAATGTTTAAAAAAGTAAGCAAATTGAACGTCACACAACAGCTCAGCCACAGCAGGCTATAATGTACATACCGTAAAATACATTCACTAATAAATAACAACAGTGTTGACTTCTGGAGTTTACTTGAAAGGATTATATCGTGCTGCCTCTACGCTCAACTGACAGGTTATGCACTGCACACAGCGCTGTGGGGGATCGTCCCGTGTAATAAAATCACGAAATGTGTCTCTATCTGTCGGCGATGGAAAACAATACTCTATCGTGATTGTAACTGCAAATTTTACAGCTTATAAACTGTATTTCGTAGTGAACATGTTTATTTTGAGTATTTTATTTTAAATTTTCTTCCTGGATTTGTTTCCATCTTTAAAAATGTTTTCTATCGATTAAAAACTTGCTGAGAAAGTTGTGTAATTTATATATACGTGTTTGGGTTATGTATGAACAATATTTATATTTTTTTTATTGAAGTGTTAACTTCTATAGGCACACCTCGTCTAAAAATGGCGGAGGGTGAATCGGATTCACGCTTTTTCCATCTACTATATATTATACACATGTGTATATACAAGAGTATATAGTTTACTTGGTAATACCTCTGAAGTGGACATTGTGCTTCCTCATTTCGTAAGTTGTGTTAAATAGTTTACTTGGTAATACCTCTGAAATGGACATTGTGCTTCCTCATTTTACAAATTTAGTTTTTATTCAATAGTACCTGGGTGACCGAGCATCGCTCGGTATTTTTTTATTGTCTCACTATTATATAAAAAAAGTTTGTCTACTTCTTCTTCTCATAATTAAGTAATAAGAATATCTACTATCTAGCGAAACCACTGCCAAGGGAACGGGCTTTGAAAAATTAGCGGGGAAAATTTTCAATTTTCAAATGAGTTGTTTAGAAAATACGAGTTTTCCTGAGGTAATGGTTTTCACCAATTGATTTTTTAGACCCAAAAGCCTCTAATCCCAAACTTTCAGCAAAATCCATCCGCTGGATCTCGAGATTGCTCGTACGTACAAACAGACATTGCTCATATTAGAGTATAGGATTTTCTATACTTTTGAAGTTTAAATCAGAATATCAGAATATCGCCATAGAAGTTTAAACTTCTCCCGTGTGGTCTTAAGCATACCTGGATTTTTTTAAATCTCTGGATCGTAATGTTATTAATACATAGAACATAAATTACATGTACATACAAATACTTATTGATTTATATATAGCAACGGTGGTTTTAACTACAAGAATTCATACAAAATTTCAGAGTTTGTTACAAACATAGTGATAACTAATAAAAACATACAAGCGACAAGAAGACGGCTCTTGTAAATAAGCCCGTAGGAAAAATAAAAAAATAGGATTTATGAATGTAGAAAGTTAACTGTAAACAATACTGGATACATCAATAATATTTACTTGTTGTGTGCTATAGCTCAGGTGACAAGTTGGTTTTCAATACTACACTTTTTGGGCTGTCATAGTATGGTGTTGGATTTTCATGTGTTATTAAATTTCCCGTCATTTATTAGTCTTATAGGCACAAAGTGAGGGCGTAAAGCATTAATAATAAATAGATAAATTATTTTTAAACACATAAAGACTTATAAAGAGCTATGTTTCGAAAAAAAGTAAGTGTATTCATAACACAAACATAAGTTTTACCATTAAAGGTCTGTTCCAGTAAACGAGAAAGTAACCGGTAACGCAAGCGCTTCTCTCTATAACCGTATCTAAACAATGCAATTTCTTCCAACTGAGCGCTTTGACATTGCCTCATCTCAAACCATTTTATAAATCCATCTTTTGTAATTGAGTGCTGAAAAAAAACTGAATATTCTTTATAAAATTTCGGATCCGGCTTGCAAATTACTTCTCACTATAAATTTTTTATTGTGTTAGGAAAAAAATTCAAACTTTGTACTTACAAAATGTAAATTAAATCACAACTGGAAAGCATTTAAAAAAATCTAAAATGCAAAACGGATGCGTATTGTAATTGTGCTTAAAATGAGATCTTGCAAACAATTTTATGATAAAAAATAAACGAAATAAATGGTTTGAAATTTAACATTGCTTTTATGGGATAAAAATCCAAGATGGCCGCCACTACAGCAGACCCTTAAATTGTGTTGGGCATTACATACCAAAAGTTTAAGGGTCGGCTCTAGCTGTCGGCCATGTTGGCTGACACTCCATAAGACTAATGTTAAATTAAAATCAAAATTTTTCCTTTATTTTTGATCGGATAATTATAAACGATATGTCTTTTTAAAGCTATGGTCAATATGCATGTAAATGGCTTTTCCAAAACTAAGAAAAATATTTTGTTTAATATTTATTAACAATTTAAAACATTGATTTTCAATATTTTTTTATGTTGTCACTATTAATTATAGCGAAAAACTACCAAGCAATTCGCATGAAGAATTTCGTCCCCAAGAGTTTGGTATTTTTTTTAAAACGTTATTTGAACAATTGCGGGTCTTGAATAGATTTAGGATGAGCAATGTTCGCGTAACCTACCGCCGCTACGCTGGAGTCGCAGGTTGCTTTCTGTTTTACTAGAGCCGACTCTTAAGACATTACAATAACCTTCCGTAAAAATACAAATCTGTCTCACCATATAGCAATCAGTTGGGATTTACAGAACTTATTTCCTACCATGAGTACAATGTTCGCAGCCTTTTCCTTTCAACAAATAACTCCAAACACAATTTTAAGAATTTTTTATGTAATTTAGCTTATCTATTTTATTTAACTAATATAATAAAGTTATGTCACATCTTTATAAAAACGTTGTAACTTTGTTACGCTGCATGGAAAATACATCTGCCAAGCTTCGTATAAGCAACCTAACATAAACATAAACAATAACCATTATTTCTACTTCGGATGAGGAAAAGCTCCTTGGAAAAAGTAATTTACAATGTACTTTTCATAATTTTCCCTACTCTATGTGAAACATTTTTCAAAATATGCAAAACATTTAAGGAATGTTAAGATAGTTTATATTTATTGTCGTTAAATTCCTGAGAAATTAAATTGTTATTGCTTTCACAGTTAGTTATACAGACCTTAAAGTTTGTTTGTTTATTTTAATTAGCCTACCCTAAATATGTACATTTCAAATTTTAATTACATCAATATTGAATCATTTGATATGAATTAAAAAGAAGAGATGCATGTATGTATGTGCAAAAAGAAACCAAAACTGTATTTTTCTTATTTTTTAAGAAGTCACTTTAGAAGGTAAATAATCTAAAATGCACTCAAAATCATCAACAACTAAGTATCAGAAAATATACAGTTTATTAGATTCACACTGGTAGCCTAATTAATAAAAAAACTAACCATCATTGTTTACAATAACTAAACGACAATTCAGTGTACTTTTTGAAATAATTAATAGTATATTTTATCACAATGCCTCGCACATAAAATAAACGATCAAGAACCAAAATGAACTTTAGATACAAGTTAATGAACGATTACTTTTTATCATACTGCACTAGAATTACACGAACACTTAACTAATTAAAATACATTATTAATTTCTCTATAGATTTTATACGCAACTCAACCTATTCGCGACAGTGCTACTATCAGTTGAAAAATAGTTGAACCTTTTGAAGTTACAGCTGTTGTAATTTTAAAGTACCGCAATGCATTGTTTACGTACAATACTTATTGGTCCTAGTACAACAAAATACTTTTAGGTCCTAGTACCATAAAGAAGTCAGCTGATTATTGAGTCAGCTGAATTTTGAGCAATTAGTGAATGACTACAATCAAGTGTCACTTTATGGATGTAACTCGTGCATTAAAACATCAATCAGTTTATAATGTAGTATGATAAAAGAAATTTAATAATTTGCATGGAATGATTTTTATATTGTCAGGAGTAGTTTCATTATTGTGTATCATTGCTATGCTTGCGGTAACAGTTATTCATGTTAATTTAAGGCTGAGTGTTTGCCACATTCCTCATCAACTTACTAGTGTGTGTTTACATTTCGGTTATATCTTTGTTACAACAGTGTTGGGGAAATAATATTGAAGATAATAATTATCTGCGTCTCTTAAAACATATTTTTGTTTTTAGTTCAAATAGTTTCCATATTTTAGCCTGAATTGGATTGTTTGCTTAACATCTTTATTTTATACTACTTAAATTAATGAAGATGGTGATTCTAATAAAAACAATAACTTAGAAAAAAACTTATAATTCCATTCGTTTGCTCCACACTCGATTCCGTTGCCTCTTATTGTGAGGTACCATCCCTCCCTTCGTTTAAAATTATCTGAAACAATTTCCATACAATTTTGGTCAAATATAAAATTATTTTGAGTTAAAGAGTGACTAAAGGTTATAAAGTTTGAAACCGTCGTATTTTAAAATTACCAGTAGACAAAAAAAAAAAATAATAATAAAAAATACACATTGTTTATGCGTATTTTTCGGATTTTTGTTTTGATTACTAAACTTAATGTTAATATAATTTATAATGTTAACTATAACTATTAAAAATACGACAATGAAAAAAAATTAATAGTACAATCTACAACAACTTGAACAATTAATATCTCCTAATTAATTAAAATACTAATATTGTTATTAATCAAATAAGCTTATATACGAAATTAGTGGAGAAACCTCATTTTCCGTATTCCACCCAGGCACTTAATATAATCATTTTTGTATAAATGTTTATTTTAGAGATACACATAAATTCAGAGTAATAAAATGAATCAACTGTTAATGGAAATGCTACTGAGAAATAGACTACTTGATTTTTTCAAACGTGTTGGTGTTAAAAGCTGATTATTGGATTCAACAATGAATATCCAGTATTAGTCATACCAAATATTTTAACTAGGAATAATATTTGAAATAGGTTTTCAGTGAGAAAGTTGACTCCAAGGGAAATATTTTCAAATATAATGAGGTATTACAGAAAACGTTATCCTGTTTATAATATTACTACTAGTCGGCCCGATCCGGCTTTGCACGGATGGACAAATCAAAGTTAAATGTATATTAACAAAAAAAAATATATCAATAACTATATATTATAATATGGATTTCTTATAAGGATTTTCAATAACCAAATCCCCCTAAAGTTTTGATTTTGTTTAAAACATTTCTTAGCGAGCACCTAGGGCCCTAGAGGAAGCTACATACCGAATTTAATTCCAATCCATTAGGTGGTTTTTTAAATTTCTTGATGAATGAGTCAGTTGTATTTGGATTTTATATAAATATAGATTAGATTGAGATTCAAAAAGTTTATTTACAACCGTTCACACTTACCACTGACGAAACCAATAATCACTTATCGTAATCAAACAGTGGACAAACAAAGAATGAATGGAGGAAGGCTGATTTTACAAACCTATTTAGTAATTTTGTCATTTTATAATAGTTTGGAAACAACCTCAATGTGTTAGGAAATGCACAGTTTAATCGTAAAGAAATCAAAATTATTTTGAACAGTGAAAATGTAATAATGTGATTTACTCTTTTGAAAATGATTTACTACTTGGCATAAAGTTAGTAAGTACATGGAAGAAAAATTGTTCGAATTACCTTAATAACTTCATAATTTGAGCTCAAGTAAGGATGTTCATTGTAAATTCTCCATAACACTAAATATTTGTCTCGGTACACTGTCTTATGTCAAGACGTCGTTACCTCACTTAAAGTAATTGTATTCCAAGTAGGATAGAAACACATAGCGCATGCGTACCGTAACCATAGCAACAACCTAAAGTTGACATTGTTATTAGGTTACTTGGACCTCGCCTGTATTGACTCAAACTTCAACGAATCCTGTTTTACATTTTTGTTGAAGTTCATTTTGCATTCTGTGCTCAGAACGAGGAAGGTATTCTCCATACATTTAATGTTTATGATGTTAATATACCTAAAAGTAAAACTTGAAGTTAGTATCCGTAGCTAGTTAACTATGCTGAAATTAAGGTTTATAAATAGTACACAGTTTTGGATTTTTTAAACGCTTCTATTAGTTCGAAATATAAAAATGTAAGCTTATATTGTTACACAACTTCAACTTAACAGTAACATTCTACTTCAACTAGACGTTGTACACATTCTGCACTACAATATATTTTATTGTCTCTTAATTTTTGCATGGTAATCACTGCAAATGGAATGTTTTGGCTATATTGGATATTTAAAGTAAATGCAAATTAGTGAAAATATTTATATGAATTTGAAAAATTGTTTTCCTGCAAACTATAAGACAAAGAACTTTTATACTAGTTTAGATGTTTTGTACCATGGGCGCCCATATGAAATTTCTAGGGGAGGGGGAGGGGGGAGGCTAGACCGGGATATGGGCTTAACACATACACTGCTAAGGACGCACATGCGAGCACATGTGACACTGAACACTATGAGAAGCGACCGACGCACAGTGCATTGCACGCCAACCTCCGTTTTGGGGGTATTTTCAAT
Organism: Philaenus spumarius; assembly: GCA_018207615.1. NCBI lineage: Eukaryota > Metazoa > Arthropoda > Insecta > Hemiptera > Aphrophoridae > Philaenus > Philaenus spumarius. The sequence goes on along the minus strand of JAGFPH010001805.1, from coordinate 120,203 downwards.
ACACAATGCATTGCGTGCTTCGCACGCCAACCTCCATATTGCGAGTATTTTCAATACACAAAGCATTGAGTGCTTCACACGCCAACCGTATTGAGAGTATTTTTAATACACAATGCATTGCGTGCTTCGCACTCCAACCTCCGTATTGGGGGTATTTTCAATACACAATGCATTGCGTGCTTTACACGCCAACCCCCATATTGGGAGTATTTGAAATACACAATTAATTGCGTGGTTCGCACACCAACCTCCGTATTGGGAGTATTTTCAATACACAATGCATTAATAATAATATACCATACATATTTTCCTTTACCTGGGGGTGGGGGGGGGGGAGGGGCGCAGCACCCTCTGCCCATAGGCATGGGCGCCCATGTAGTTTAGCTTACATGTTTTTAAAATACTACTATGGTTATCTCTTCAGCAAGAGTAAGCAATACAAATTACAAAAAAAAACAAAACAAATTGTATCCATTTATCTTACCTTGTACAGTTGACGGACACTGAGGACATCCCACCATTGATGTCAAAGTCATTTACAATATCACTCGAGTAAATGCATTAAATTCAGTTAGCGGAGTCAGCCTGGCCTACGATTTACACTCGTAATGCGCTCGATCGCAACTAGAATATCGCTTCTATACACTTACGTTTTTATTAATGGCGGTCACAATTTTTATTTCCGCAATGTGGACACGACATTTAAATTTGCAGAAATCTCCAATGTATTATTTATTTCAAGTGATCCGACTGAAAATCATGTTTTGTCTTGTTTATAATCAAGCACCTTCTAGAAAACTTTATAATTTACCATTTAGGTTGCCTAAGAGTTGTAATTTAGATGTTCATGAACGGTTTCCAGGAAGTTGCAAAAGATTATCTGAAATATTCGATGAAACATAATTTATATTGTAAAACACTGTTTGTGAAAATTTCGTCCAGGTACAGCACTCCCTAAGTAATCCGTTAGCTAAAATTGAGTTAAAACATATTTATTAGTTTTTATGCAAGGCCGTAGCCAAGGGGGGGGGGGGGGTGTCGAAACCCTACCCAAAATCCCGAAATTTAGTAGTAAAAATTAATACTAGGTTTAAAACGTGCAAATTAAATCATAAAATAGACAACACAACAGAGGATCCAGCAACATATTTTGCATGCATACTGATATTTAGATTCGCTTGATTAAACTACAACGCACAATACACATGGCTGCAGTAGGTTATAGCCTTACTCTCTTGTGAGCGGTATATGATCTATTAAATAATAAAACTATGAAGGTTCAACAAAAATACTTTACTGTAACAAAACGCGCAATGCATTGTGTATTGAAAATACTCACAATACGAAGCACGCAATACTCTGTGCATTGAAAATACTTCCAATACTTTGGTTAGCGTGCGAAGCACGCAATGCTCTATGTATTGGAAATTCTCCCAATACTGGGGTTGGCGTGCGAAGCACGCAATGCATTGTGTATTGAAAATACTTCCAATACGGGGGTGGCGTGCAATGCACTGTGCGTCGGCCGCTTCTCATAGTGTTCAGTGTCAAGCTCACATGTGCGACCTAGCAGTGAACGTCTTAAAAGGGTTTAAATTCAAATCCCTGGTCATGACCTGACCCCCCCCCCCCCCCCCGAAAGGTTTTCCCGGCTACGGCCTTGTTTTCATGAGCATATGAACTATGCGTAAGTATGCTTACACTTCAATAATGTTTCCCATTACAATAATATTGTAGAGAAGATGTGTTTATAACAACAAAATAAGTAATATAAAATAAGTTTAATAAATGTTTTGACATGAACACATGACACATTTTGACTTGAAAAATATAACTTAGAATCTCAAAGAAACAGTTTATAAATTACTAGATGGCCCGATCCGTCTTTGCACGGTTAGAAAATCAAAGTTAAATATATATTAACACAAATATATATATCAATAAATATATTACACTATGTATTATTATGGGGATTTTTAGTAACTTTGACCCCCCAAACCCCCTAAATTTTAGAATTTTTTGAAACCTTTCTTATCGATCACCTAGGGCCTTAGAGGACCCTACATACCAAATTTCATTCCAATCCGTTCTGTGGTTTTTTTAAACTTTACCCCCCCCCCCCAACTCCCCCTAAAATTTCGATTTTTTTAAAAACTTTTTTAGCGAACACCTAGGGCCCTAGAGGAAGTTATATACCAAATTTCATTGCAATCCGTTCGGTATTTAAAAAAAAATCGTGATGAGTCAGTGAGTGGTATTTGGCTTTTATATATATAGATAAAATCAAAGTGATGCTTTCTCTTCTGTCATTTGTTTGAAGAATTCGTTTCAAATGTCAAAATGGTGGCAAAAGGCAATTTGAATAGTATAATAGTGATCTTATAATGGTAGTTAAGTTGTATAGTGTGTTATTATTTTGTGTACCTTTCCAGATGTTGTATAATATAGGTTTGCATAGTAAAATAACGAAGACTCCACTTAAATCCCATGGAATCAAACTTTTACACTGATTATGTTTTTGCTACTATTTTTTAAATAAATATAAATTAAACAAATAATTTAAAGAAAAATTGTAACTGCAGTGTTGCTTTTTATTTGTCTCTAGTATTCAGTATGAAGTCTTTATTTAACTATATTATTACACAACATGAACAGTTGAACAGGTCCCCCGCAGCGCTGGCGATAGATTATTATTCCAGTGTAGGTGGCGTGATATCGACTTTTACTACATTCTTGAGCAGTCACTATTGAAATGTGTTTTTATTTAAGTAATTAAACTTATCGTGTAATTATTTTAAACGATGAGAATAATCCTTTTTACTTTGTTAAAGTTACTTTTTTTGGTGGACACAGTCTGGATTTTACCATTCTCGAATCATTATCTATAAACAATTGTATATATACGACATTTATTTACAAATTTAGAAATAAAAACCAGTTCATTTTCATGTTGATGTAATTTGAGACGGAAAATTAACTAACAAGTAATTTAGCACTCTTAATTAATTATTAGCTGTTTGGAATTTATAAAAAATATTTATACAAGTAAGAAATCAATATAATATAATATTTGAATTATTGTAATAATATATGATTGTGATATTTTAATGATATTTATAAATTATAGTGAATATATACAAATATTACATGTCTGTGGTCATGGCAAATATATAGAAGAGTTTGATTCATCCAGCTGATGAGAAGGACAAGGGTTGTGCCTCGTAACTGTAAAGGCGGAGATTTTTCTATTTACTAGGAAGCTTATACGCACTAAACAATGTGGAAGGACTACGGGAAACAAGGCAGTAGCACATCTGGGAGTAAACTTGTATATCAAAATGTCTTTTTCAATCATATAAACCATGCATGCCAAGAAAACCAAGAAAAACACTAGCGGAAGAAAGCAAATTTGGGAGTTTCAACTGCAAGCAGAAAGCCAATTTCGGAGGTAAAAATGCAAGCAGAAAGCAAATTTAGGAGATTCAACTGCAAACAGAAAACAAATTTTTAGGTTCAACTGCAATCAGAAAGCAAATTTTGGAGGTTCAACTGCAAGCAGAAAGCAAATTTGGGAAGTTCAACCGCAAGCAGAGAGCAAATTTGGGATGTTCAACTGCAAGCAGAAAGCGATTGCTTGTGACACTATTCTATTATACGGATCTGGAATCTGGGCTGGTGTTTCACGCAGAAGAGGTATACATCGAGGATGATCTCAATACACAGAAGATGCGCACTGCGCAAATTAAGTTACTAGTTGGTTTCAGAACCTGTGATTTTGATGATTGTATTAGTAATGTAATTGCTCTTCTAATTGATTTGTTAAGGATAATAAATTAGTGTTACTGGAAGTCAGTCGGAGGTGGAAATTTATATGGTTCATTCGGGTTTCTCACTGAACATTTTTGCAGGTTTAGATATACGTCGGAACCTGATTTCTGCATTAGTTCGAAGTGGTGCTTTTCACCGTTAAAATTAATTATAATATTTATTTGGAAATTAGAATGTAATATTATGCCTTTTATTGTCTGATCAATATTTTTTTCGAAGATTGCCACCTTCCTGCAAGTATCCTTGTAAAAAGTATTATACTGATCACGTGTTCGGGATTAATACGTCCTATTTCTGACTCTAGTATCTGTCTCTCTTATGCGACCTTTTACATTAGAAACTGTGTAATTGATGTCTTCTATGCTTGAGCCTCCATTTACGCAATTAGTGCTACTTAAATTTCCAATCTTATATACGTCGAGAGAGAAAGAAGTCTATATAAAATCCAAATACCACTCAATGACTCACTCACGAAATCTCAAAAACCACCGAACGGATTCGAATGAATGTGGTAAGTAGCTTCCTATAGGGTCCCAGGTGCTCGCTAAGAAAGGTTTTCAAAAAATTCGAAATTTTAGAGGTGTTTGGGGGGAGGTGGTAAAAGTTACTTAAAACCCCATAAGAAATACATAGTGTAATATATTTATTGGTATTTTTGTTGTGAATATATATTCAACTTTGATTTGTCTAACCTTGGTAACCGAACTAATTGTTATACAAATATATAAAATAGGAGATTATGTTTTTTTTTTTTTAGAGGAGTGAATGCTCTTACGCAGACCTCTCGGCCAAGAGAAGGTACTGTGGGACTCGATCCGCTGCCGCGTGGACCCACTACCCACTAAACCATCCCCCTCTCCCCCCAAACCGCTCACAGGGGATGTGTACAGCGTCTAGGGAATATTCCTAATGACTGTAAGACTCAATCTGAGACATTACGGAAAAAACATGGTTAGTGGTATGGCGGTGGCGGCATTAAGAAGTCTCTACTCGAGACCAGAAATCAACGAAATACCAAGATCCATGCCTAAAACATCTCTGGCATACTGGGGGTCCCGGAGCTCCGATGAAGGCACGATCCCAAGAACGAGTGAAGAAGTCGGGCTAAAACAGAAGAAACAGTGAGAAAACCATTCCCCGATACCGGGCCGGCAATCTAACACCTTGACCCTTACCTAAACATCACTGGCAGAGGGATCCCGGAGCTACGATGAAGGCCAGTCTCGAGTTCAGAAGTGAAGAGCTGACTGAAACAGATAGTAATGAAATTGCTACCCGCAGCCCGACCGACAGTCGGACTACGGGAGATTGGCAGAGAGAGTCCGCCGGCGTTGTGTTGTGATCGTCCGTCGAAGAAACGTGGATTGTTCTGGATGACTTCGCTGCCCGCAGTGACCGACATCAGATACCAGGAGAACTCCCCAATGAAGGCGTCCGCCAGCGACGATGAGTGTACTTCCGTTAGTCGTGTTCGATGTGAAGCACTCTCCGTGATAAACCATCCTCGGATCTTCAAGGCCCGTCCAAAACCTCACTGGATGTCTCTCGAGAAGCTCAGAAGAAGGCACTACCCCGGGTCCTGCTGTGTGGTGTAATCGTCCGTCTCCTGAAGTGAAGTGAGTCTGATGAGTCTGATTATGATGACTGAGTCTGACATTATTTTTACTAACTACTCTAAATAAATTAAATTCTGTTAAGCCAATTCTCTAGTCTATACTAATATTATAAAGAGGTAAAGTTTGTATGTAGGGGGTAATTTCTGGCACTACAGAACCGATTGAAAAAATAGTTTTACTAATAAAAAGCTACACTATCCCTGAGTAACATAGGCTATCATTTCGATAAAAACCTTTTTTTATTTCAATATTTGTAAATTTAGTCGGAAAAAATTCTTAGGTTAGGCCTAGAATGATAAACCAACACATGTATTTACATGCATTAACCATAGCAACCAATTGAATAAAATAACAGATAATGTAGCTATTTGCTCCAATATTTCCATTAACAGCTGATTTCAAAATTTGAAGCAATTATTTTTGTATTTCTAGCTATTAGGTTAGGGTTTTAAAGTGTAGACCTGAGCCTTGCTGGTTCTTTTAACCATTATTATAATTGCTGTTATAACATATAAGAAATAATTAAATTTAACATTATGTACCATCTTAGTTTTGAGGTTATTATTAATCCTACACTTTATTATAAATAACACATAGCATATGCTTTTAGAAGGTTCCATTGGGGGTTGGAGTGCGAAGCACGCAGGGGTTTCCTCTAGTCTGCAATAAATTGCTAGACAAACAAATCAAATCACTTTGCTTTTATTAACGTATTGGATTTAATAAATTTTAAAGTTTGTTTGACAGAAAATAGTGAAAAACTCGTTACAAAAAGTAATAATTAAGAATGATTTATATTAAAATTATACGATACTTTATTCTCCTGCTTGAACAAATATCTGCAGCTGTAATTATTTACAGCTGTAAAGTATTATGCCTCACTTTTTTAAGACAAAAGAGAAGTCAGATAAATAGAAACTCAGTAACTGCCCTATGTCTTTCTTTAATACAATCAACGTATCTGATATCAGCTCACTTACATGGATGAAGTTCTTTATACAGTTAAAATCAAAGCAAGTCTGTCCTCTAATTTTCCTTAATTAGTTAATTAAACTCATTCTCAAATGGGTTTTCGATTTAATATTATTTGAACAAGCTGTGATGAAGCTCCAGGGTTTCGTGATAATATAAAACCAGTTTTTGTGTTAACCCATAAACTAACTCTGATGCAAGCGGAAAAATTCCTAGATAAAAATGAAAAGAACAAATAAAAACAAATTTAATGCTGATATGTTAGTTTAATCCCACAATATAATAGAATTTATTTTAAAAATATATTGCAGTAAAAGCTTAACCTGCTTTCAGTACAACATTAAGATGCCTGAATGTAATGGCGCCTTACCTGGTTTGTTATTGTAGGTTGCCCTGGAAACAATAGCGAGGAGTTTTATCAAATTTATTGACAAACGATTTTCTATATACCTTATCTAACACATGTTTTTGTAAAATCAATACATAAATTATAAGGTTTGTATGTATTTCAAATATACCTGAAAATCTGTTGCAACAAAATGCACAAATCAATGTTCTGCCTACCAAACACGTTCAATAAAATTACAATTTGACTGGACTTCTAACTTTGTATTAATACATCTACAAATTAATTTATGTATAGCCATAATTGATTGCTATTAATATATACTATATTAAATCTATTAATTGCCTTAGCAATCTTTAAAATTGTCAATAGTTTACAGCTGTTTCGTCTATTGTGAAAAGTGTTTTAAGTTCTGATGATGCCTTATAGATAAGCGAAACAACTGTAAAATATTACAAATTTTAAAGATTGAAAAGGCAAGTAATAGATTTACTAAATTACATCTAAAAAACTGTAAACATATTGAAAAGCATTTAGTGAGTATTTTCATTTGAAAGTTTTAATAGTATGAATACAAAGTTTTTGAACTATGTCAGAAAAATATTATTTCATTTTCAAAAAGTTTCTGAATAGATTCCTTTTCTTCATTTTTTATTCCAGAACATGAATAGCCTCATTTTAAGGGTCTGCTGTAGTGGCGGCTATCGTGGATTTTCATCCCAAAAGAGCAATGTTAAATGTCATACCAGTTATTTCGTTTATTTTTATCATAAAATTGTTCACAAGGGCTCATTTTAAGCACAGTCACAATACGCATCCGTTTTTCGTTTCACATTTTGAAATCGTTTTTCATTTGTCACGTAATTGACATTTTTGAAGTACCAAGTTTTAACTTGTTTCTTTACACAATAAAATATTTATAATTAAAAGTGAAACGCAAACCGGATGAACAATTTTATAAAGAATACTAGCTGGCCCGACCCGGCTTTGCACGGATAGACAAATCAAAGTTAAATGTACATTAACAAAAAAAAATATTATATCAATAAATATATTACACTATTTATTTCTTATGGGGATTTTTAGTAACTTTGACCCCCCCCCCAA
>JAGFPH010001805.1:100551-112234 GCA_018207615.1 Philaenus spumarius | reverse complement strand
AAAAACTCGTTACAAAAAGTAATAATTAAGAATGATTTATATTAAAAATTGTACGATACTTTATTCTCCTGCTTGAACAAATATTACAGCTGTAAAGTATTATGCCTAACTTTTTTAAGACAAAAGAGAAGGCAGATAAATAGAAACTCAGTAACTGCCCTATGTCTTTCTTTAATACAATCAACGTATCTGATATCAGCTCACTTACATGGATGAAGTTCTTTATACAGTTAAAATCAAAGCAAGTCTGTCCTCTAATTTTCCTTAATTAGTTAATTAAACTCATTCACAAATGGGTTTTCGATTTAATATTATTTGAACAAGCTGTGATGAAGCTCCTGGGGTTTCGTGATAATATAAAACCAGTTTTTGTGTTAACCCATAAACTAACTCTGATGCAAGCGGAAAAATTTCCAGATAAAAGTGAAAAGAACAAATAAAAACAAATTTAATTCTGATATGTTAGTTTAGTCCCACAATATAGTAGAGTTTTATTTTAAAAACATATTGCAGTAAAAGCATAACCTGCTTTCAGTAAAACTTTAAGATGCCTGAATGTAATGGCGTACCTGGTTTGTTATTCTAGGTTGCCCTGGAAACAATAGCGAGGAATTTTATCAAATTTATTGACAAACCATTTTCTATAAACCTTATCTAACACATGTTTTTGTAAAATCAATACATACATTATAAGGTTTGTATGTATTTCAGTTATGCCTGAAAATCTGTTGCAACAAAATGCACAAATCAATGTTCTGCCTACCAAACACGTCCAATAAAATTAAAATTTGACTGGACTACTAACTTTATATTAACACATCTAAAAATCAATTTATGTATAGCCATAATTGAATGCTATTAATATATAATATATTAAATCTATTAATTGCCTTAGCAATCTTTAAAATTGTCAATAGTTTACAGCTATTGTGAAAAGTGTTTTAAGTTCTGATGATGCCTGAAAGATAAGCGAAACAGCTGTAAACTATTGCAAATTTTAAATATTGCAAAGTCAAGTAATAGATTTACTAAATTACATCTAAAAAACTGTAAACATATTGAAAAAGCATTTAGTGAGTATTTTCATTTGAAAGTTTTAATAGTAAGAATACAAAGTTTTTGAACTATGTCATAAAAATATTATTTCATTTTCAAAAAGTTTCTGAATAGATTCCTTTTCTTCATTTTTTATTCTAGAGCTTGAATAGCCTCATTTTAAGGGTCTGCTGTAGTGGCGTTATCATGGATTTTCATCCCAAAAGAGCAATGTTAAATTTCAAACCAGTTATTTCCTTTATTTTTTGTATCATAAAATTGTTTGCAAGTTCTCATTTTAATTTTGAAATTGTTTTTCATTTGTCACGTAATTGACATTCTTGAAGTACCAAGTTTAAACTTTTTTTCTTTACACAATAAACAATCTATAATTAAAAGTGAAACGCAAACCGGATCAGCAATTTTATAAAGAACATTCTTTTTTTTTCAACACTCAATTACAAAACAAGAAAGCAACCAGAAACGCAAGCGCTTCTCTCTACAGCCGTATTTAAACAGTGAAATTTCTTGTAGCTGAGCGATTTGACATTGCCTTATCTCAAACCATTTTATAAATCAATCTTTTGTAATTTAGTGCTGAAAAAAAACCTGAATATTCTTTATACAATTTCGGATCCGGCTTGCAAATTACTTTTCATTATTAATTTTTTATTGTGTTAGGAAAAAATTCAAACTTTGTACTTACAAAATGTCAATTACATAACAAAAGAAAAGCATTAAAGAAAATCTAAAATGCAAAACGGATGCGTATTGTAATTGTGCTTAAAATGAGACGTTGCAAACAATTTTATGATAAAAAATAAAAAAATAAATGGTTTGAAATTTAACATTGTTTATTATGGGATAAAAATCCAATATGGCCGCCACTACAGCAGACCCTTGAGGGTCGGCTCTAGCTGTCGGCCATGTTGGCTGACACTCCATAACACCAATGTTAAATTAAAATCCAAATTTTTCCTTTATTATTTATCGGATAGTTATGAACGATATGTAATTTTAAAGCTATGGCCAGTATGCATGCAAATGGATTTTTCAAAACTATGAAAAACATTTTGTTTAATATTTAGTAACAATTTAAAACATTGATTTTTAATATTTTTTAATGTTGTCAGTATTAATTATAACGAAAAACTACCAAGCCATTCGCATGAAGAATTTCGTCTCCAAGAGTTTGGTATTTTTTTTAAAACGGTATTTGAACAATAATTGCGGGTTTTAAATGGATTTAGGATGAGCAATGTCCGCGTAACTTACCGCCGCTACGCTGGAGTCGCAAGTTGCTTTCTGTTTTACTAGAGCCGACCCTTAAAATTAACTTCATGAATTTGTGCGCCTGGAAGTTATGCAATGGTCACAACTACGCAATACAAGTATTTAATCTATTCATATTACTTTATAATTATGAGAAGAAAACTTTTTTATATAATAGAGATTTATTTTTCTTCTTACTGACTAAACAGGGTCTTCTTTCCCCGCTAATTTTCCAGCCCGTTCCCTTGGCAGTGGTTTCGCAAGATAGGCCTAGTAGCTATTCTTTTTTTTTACTTTATAATTATGAGAAGAAGAAGTAGAACCACTTTTTAATATAATAGAGATAAATAAATTAGACGTTTTACTGCTCACCCTTTTAAAATTTTCAGATTTGTTCACCTTGATATAATTTTTTCTAGAATTTACTACAATATGGATTGGTTAATTGGTAACATAATTCCTCTCTTTGCTTAAACTAGGAGATTTTGATGCAAATAAAAATTGTTTATAAATTAGATTGACAGAAAATTACCGCAATCCAGAATATCGATTATAAAGTTGAACGGAGATAGTTTGGCGCCATCAATTTAGAATGCGATAAAAATCAGTTCATTCAGCGGTGACCGCGTTAAAGTCTTTTATTTGACTTCGTTACAGTTTCTCACGGTTTGACTCGAACACAAGACTCGCTCCTAACAACCTGTTTTATTAACAAGGCGACGTACAGTGCTGTACTTGGCTTCGTGCGACTTTGCCACTTAATTTAAATTTATACTCTGCCTCGGTCATTTAATTAGGAATACTCACTAAACGTTAAGTGCAATTAAAAGAGAAAACTATTCAAGTAAATATAAAATACCCCTTCCCCCCAAACATGGATTGGATAATTGTATCAATTAATTGACTAGGTACAATACCATCAACTACAGAATAAAAGACTGGTCATCGCCTATACCTGTACAGTATGAAAAGTGCGCCTAAGTCCGCCATCTTGGATAGGTCTAGAAAGCCGAAATGGCTCGGAGATGACATTAAAATTGTAATGCGCGTGTTTAAGGGTCTGCTGTAGTGGCGGCCATTTTGGATTTGTATCCCATAAGAGCAATGTTAAATTTCAAACCATTTATTTCGTTTACTTTTTATCATAAAATTGTTTGCAAGGTCTCATTTTAAGCACAGTCACAATACGCATCCGTCTTGAAATTTACATTTTTTTAAATGCTTTTGATTTGTTATGTAATTGACATTTTGTAAGTACAAAGTTTGAATTTTTCCCTAACACAATACAAAATTAATAATGAAAAATAATTTGCAAGCTGGATCCGTAATTTTATAAAGAATATTCAGTTTTTTTTTCAACATTCAATTACAAAAAATAGACTTATTAAATGGTTTGAAACGAAGCAATGTCAAAGAGTTCAGCTGCACGAAATTGCACTGTTTAGATAGGGATACAGTGAGAAGCGGTTGCGTTTCCGGTTGCTTTCTCGTTTACTGGAGCAGACCCTTAAGTGTTTGAACACTTTAGAACACTCTGATTACTTTAATTTTGTACACACTGACAGAATATTAGTGTGGGATGAAAATGGTATAAAATTTACTAATTATTAAAAAAAATCTTTAAAGGTATAAATAAATTACCAAAGCTAGGACTTAATATTGAACTTTAAATTGTGATATGAAAAAGTTGTTCTGTGAGGAATATTTTTGTTTTTTGGTCAGAGACGAGTTGTAAGCGAAAATGTTTGAGCCAATAAATTAAATTTTATGAAACATATTTTTTCAATAAATTAGCTCAAGTAGTTTAGTTTTTAGAGCAGGTTAAAGGTACGATTAAGTACGCGCCAGAATCTCGCTCAATTCCCACGGTGTACTATCAGACAATTTGCTGTCTCTAAGGTTTTGTTAGTTACTAACATAGCTTTAGTAATACATTTTAGCTGTTTTCCCCAGTTAAAAATTTTTTTATTTCCATTAACCACCCAAAGATTAAAGGTGAAATGATTTATAATGTTGCATGATGCTAACGATTTATTTTAAATCTAAACATTGTCTACCTTGTAATCAACATGGCTTAGCAAATTATATCAAATGACATTTAAAGAGTATTAAAATTACTTTATTATACTGTACAGAAATCAATAAATAATACTGTTCCCATCGACCACAGAATAAAATCTTAGTGAAACAAAGTGAAATACAGTTCATGATTTATTCTATACAATTTTTTAAAACTGTTTTTCTCTACAATTAATTTTCGACCTATTTAAAGGTATTCAAAACACTATTGAATCCTTCAAATACATTACCAGTAATATTTGATTTTGTACAAACAGTTTGTAAACTGAATCAATATGTCTCAAACTGTATAGGCTAAGTAATTGACATTTGAGATTTAAAAAGATAAATGTTTTTACTTACCCGTGATTCCATTAGATTTCCCTCTATTATAATAGCCAAAGGCAACACAATTAATTGGATTTTTTTTAAATAAAGAAAAACTTTAAATGTTCATAATGTGTCGCAGAGCCAGTGCGAAGGCGGGTGGATGAACACTGAACGAAGGCGCTCAGGACTAGGGTGACTCAACGCCGGCCGCCATATTGGCTAGGTCAAACTGTGCGGCCAGCGCGGCACACTCATCGGAGCCGGTACCCAGTCTATTTATATTCTGTGGTCGCTGGTACAATACATACTTGTTGTCTTGTTTCCAATCCTAAAATCACTTGGTGATTAACGAGTTTCGGGTGACGTAGTACCCAACTTCATATCACAAAAAAAAAAATCCTTCTTCAGGTCGTCAAACACATTAGAAGTCATCACACAAAACAAAATTCACAAAAACACATTACTAAACACATTAAAATACATTTTTTAAAAACTTAAAAAACACGGATTAGGCCTAATCACACTGACCGGTCGCGGTAAAACGTTTAATGCGACTACCTAAACATCATCGTATTAGGCCTAATCAGCTGTTAATGGTCATATTGAATAAACCGCTGTTTTATCGGTTATTTTAATCAATAGGTTGCTATGGTAATAAATGTAAATACATGATGCGTTGGTTCATCAGTCTAGGGCCTAACCTAATATTTCTTGTGGCTAAATTTGCAAATATTGAAAGAAAAAATGTTTTTATCAAAATGAATTACAGCCTATGTTACTCAGGGATAGTGGAGCTTTTTATTAGCAAAACTATTTTTTCAATCGGTTCTGTAGTTCCAGAGATTACCCCCAACATACAAACAAACAAAACATTTTTACCTTTTTATAATATTAGTATAGACAATGAATTATTTTAATTTATTATATATACCATAATTATGTGCCTGAAATCAAATGCATATCATGTGAAATAGCCAAGTTAATTGCTCTCATATGCAATTTTTGACTCTCTGAAATCGAAAATAAAAAAAAATCATTTCGAAATTGGCAGCCTTTTATTACAAAAATAACCTCTAAAAAAAAGTTCGGCAGAACTTCAAAGCGGGCAATTTACTTTAGTCACTTTTTTACAATTTTGCTAAATAATTTATTTCTATCATTATTAAACTAGTTAATTGAATTAGAAACGGTTTTAAGTTATAAACCCAGTTTAGCTTCGAATGAATTCAGTAGCTACAGCAGTGGTTTGAAAGCAATAAAATATATTTGAAAAAAGAGAAGACGAAAGAAACGTTAAATCAAAGCAGAATGATTTCTGCTCTTTCTTGAACTCTAAACTTCTTAAGATGCAATCAGTGTACCGAACGTCTTACTGATGCGCACGTTACTCCTATAAATTTAAAAATAAAATTAAAACAAATCCACGAATAGAATATCAATTGTTTTTAAACAGAATGTACATTGTAAACGAAGTGATTTATGTGGCAATAAACGAATTGGATTTGAATAAATGTGGCCAATAATGTAAATTATTTAAATTTAATTCGAACAGTATCTATTAAAAGTTAACTAAAAATACGAATTAAAGAGGTCTGCGTTCACTACATTGTGTATGTGGTGTTTGTGTATTACCTCGTAGCTCATCAACTACTGGAGGGATTTTAAGAAGCCACACCAAAATTAACCTTATTTTTCTTTGTGTCAGGGTCGATTATCTTGGCAATGTTTAAAGTTATTGAAACGCAATTTTGACTTAATTATAGTATATTTTATTCGCTGCTGTTCTCAGAGCATAATGTGAAACATATTTGTATTTTAAGAATTTTAAGAAATGGATGAGCGACGGTGATCAAACAAACATACAGGCGCACCGCGTCCAAAATATTTTTCATCACACTGTATCGAAAATAGTCACTTTCAATATACATCCAAACATTGCTGAAAGCAGCTGTTTTCCGATACCTTCCCTAGTGCACGGAAAAGTAGCTTCCAAGTTTTGCCACTGTCAGCGCTAGTGTTTGTTCTTTATTTTCAAAGTTTTCAAAAAGCTTTACAAGCTGTTAACTACCGTCCCCATAGTAACGGGAAAACAAGCTAACAATTAATTAGGTAAAGTAAACGAAGAAAACTAGGAATTATTAGAACGTTTTTAATTTACAGTTTAAAAGTTGAAGTTAACATTCACGGTGCAGTTGTTATTGTTACTTATATTTATAAACTTATTAGCTAGCTTGTTTTGTAATAAGTTTAAACTTTCAATTTTGTTCTGCTGGTGGATTGTTTTATCCCATCATCTTGCACTTGCAGTATGATGAAAAGTATCGTTCATAACCCGTCCCAAAAGTGTCTTTCCCGGTGCATGAATGAATTATTTCCCTGCTCAGCTCCTCCTCACACGTGAACTTTTACCAGTGCACGGAAAACGGCCACTTTCGGTACTAGTTATGAAATATGCTATTGCGGGCGGTGAATCGGATTTTACTATCAAACATTTTCCCGTCACGCTCTGCTATATACCAGGTGTCTTAAAAGTCCCACACACCCTATTATTTTTTTATGAATGGAAATAGACAGATTTGTTTTGGGAATTTTTAATATGGCAAAAAATGGATTTTTTTTAGTGTATCGTAAATTTTAAAACTCAGCCAAAAATGGGATATTTTGGGGGAAAGTCGAAAATTTTAAATGAGAACCTCAATTGAGTGACACCTTATTTTAAAGGTCTTGATAAAAGAAGAAGATTGGCGCAAACCGGATATCTGTACGTTGACTCTATCCAACATAATGGCCAATCAAAGTTATAATTTTCCCCCATTTAAATAACATCAGAATGTTAAAGATGATACATCTGTTATTTTTTACAAGGGTTTTATCCAGTCATCCAGTAGGTCACTCGAGTCACCCCATTTTTGGGGGAAGGGTTGAAATTTACGATACACCAATAAACTCCATTTATGGTCATGTTAACAATCCCCAAAGCAAATCTGTCTATTTCCATTTATAAACAAAGTAATAGGGAAGGGAGGGGGGGGGGTTGGTGGGACTTTTAAGACACCTATAATAGTACACATGTGCATATAGCAGAGTTGTTCTGTAGATAAAATGTATACATTGTATTAAAGTTGAAAGTGTACGCAATTGTATTCTTGTAGAAGGTTGAAGCTTACGTAAACTGCAGAAGTAAGTCGGCTTTATGTTTCGTTTTGGACCAATTTACAAATACTTAAATATATTGAATCAATTGGTAGTACTGTATTTGCATGTTTAATGAATACACTAAAGCAGTATGAAATGTATTATTCCCGGTGTATGCGAGCGTCGATCAACGCCGCGTTGCAGCAAGTTGTCAGTACCCACCTACTGTGCGTCCGGGCTTTAGATGGCAGTACAGGACATATGGGCGATTGCGGGGCTACTACCCGTCCTGACAATATGCGACTGTGGCTGTCGCGTCTGCATGTCGACAAAGGCATTATCGTTACTCACAGATGCATCAAAAAGGATGTTCACAAGTTATAGTTACCACTTAGTCTTCAACTTATACTCAGTATTGTGAACAGTATGATTTAAGAAGTAATAAATGTCAATAAAATACAATTATGGCTGTGTAATAAAAAAAAAAGAAATTTAGTCTACAGTATATTGTAAGATTATTTTGGAATAACAATAAACAAACAAAGAAACCCAAGACTACTAATAATATTATTTTTGTTATGAAGGAACAGTTTTGGCGTACTTAAGTGTTGCGACAACAGAAATAACCCAATGCTCTGGCGCTTCCTGTAAACATATAAGGAATAGATTCCTCTTCTGTCTCATTTCATTGTTCATTGTTAGTTTGTTCTCGGATGAAAGGTAAACCTCTTTATCATACTGCAAGCTCCTTTTAATATACATTGTATGGTTCAAAAAAATTAGGAACTACTTTTTCATTCAAAATATTTGTGTGTGCATTGTGTAATAAAACATTAGGTATTATTATTTGGATGTTGAGTTATCATTCGCCTAACGACAAGAGCACATTAATTTATTATATTCTTTGTGAAACCACATTACATACATTGGTACATTAGTGTAAAAAAGATAAAACTTTTAAACATTGCGTTTAAATTTATAAAAAGGCAAGCAGAAACACTGCGATGGCACCGCGCCATTCACAAATACACAATGATAACTCTTGACTTCTTCGACTCCTACTGCCTAAACTAAGCAGCCCAAGTAAAAAAATGTAATTACAAAAATTAAATTTTTCTATTTTTGTACAACTTTCTCGCTTAAAAAAGTTTCCTGTCCGAAAATTAAAAAAAAAATTCTCGCTTACTACATTTATTATGTCCTTTTCAGTTGCGTTTTACTTATAAAAGCCTTTACAAAATATTTAACGAATGTATATACATGTCTTGGTGTCACACGAGGAAAGACAGTTTTATTAGTTTTAATTTGATACCATTTACAAAATTACCTAATCATCTACTCATTCAGTGAATTCATAAAGCGGCCAATGTCAGCAGTGCGGGTAGTAGTACGGAGACTTTATATGCATTAGCATAGCCTTTCCCGTACTGCCAACTAAAGTACGGACGCACAGTAGCGTAGTTTCGGCGTTTAACGCGGTGTTCGACTCTGTTGGTTGACTTCTAGCTCAAAATGACATGGTATAGTAATTATTGTTTATTACATTATTTGCCTTTTTTTATTTGCATATGCCATAGGCTCAGTTTTGTGATCAAACAACGAAGTTTTGTGGCCACAACGGAATCTGACGAAAAAAATACCTGTCTTACCGATTGCGTTTCTCTCCTTTTCTTGTTTTGCAATAAAGTGTTCTTCCATACTCTCTCAAACATTCACCCAGACAGCTGGATGTTATCATGATAATCCTCGCGAGACGGATCCCATATTGTAGGACGTTCCTTAACTTCTTCAATGAACTTTTCAACGTTCAAGGAATCCATGATCTTTTTTACAAAGTCTTTGCAATGAAGCTACAGCAACGCCGACAACACACTGCCTCGCTGCCCCGAACTGGCGTTGCGTTGAGTGGCGAGCGTCACAATTTATGCAGCCGCTTCAACGGCGATGCACAGCCAACGCAACGATATTGTGTAAACTGTCCATTTTTAGCACACACACTGCCTAAACGCGGCTACAAAATGAGGCGGCGCAAAACGCTCGTGTGAATCCCGTTTGACTGAATGGCTTGTAAATAATGTAGCATGTTTAGCTACAAAGTATTACATATGTGTGACTGGTACAGTATATACCAGTGAGAACTTTTTATTAAATGAGGAAACATAGATAGGTTACGATCCTGACGTGATGCATTTTAATAATAATTCGACCACGCAGCTTTTTACGGTTTCAACCAATAATAATTTGGGAAATAGGTCTATTCACGACGGTGCTGAATAGCTGAAAATTGGTTCGCACGCCATTCCGCATATTGGGAGTATCTTCAATACACAAAGCATTGCGTGCTTCGCATGCCAACCCCCGTATTGGGAGTATCTTCAATTCACAATGCATTGCGTGCTTCGCACGCCAACCCCACGGTAGAATCCACCACATGGCTTTGAACCGGGTACTTATATGGTATTTTACGTTATGATCGATTTTGGGGGAACCAAGCGTGCTATAAGGTCGCGTAAAAAAACAAAATGTGCAGAATAACATCCTACATTTATATTTGTAGAAAAAGCTCAAAAACAAATTCATTCTCGTAGGAAAAATCTGAAAAAATAGTTACTTTCGATTGTTGGATTTTTTTGGCTAACGAACTCGTCCGACGCGACGTAGACAACCAACATGTGTACCAAATTTGAACCAAATTGGACTTAAAATGCGGTCGCTAGAGTGCGAACACATACACACATATGTATATACATATCTTTATATGATTTTTAATGACACCCCAAAACGTGTTCTGGGGACCATGATCGATGCTCATTTGCTACTCCCTACCTTGGGTCTTACCATAAGGGCCACTGCAATAGCTCATTTTTCCTAAGGAAATTCGCTAAAAACTATTAGATAGTGGGGTCTTTGTCGAATCAGGTAATCACAGTTTTAAAAGGTGATTAGATTAATATTTTGATAAGACAAAATCTGGAAATTTGTTTTTGGAAAGAAGTTCCTTAACGCGGGTTGCGGTAGGAGGTAACAAATAGAAAATGTAATGCGTAACAAAAAAGTGTTATTAATTGGTTGCTATGGCAATGACAAATATAAAATACGAGTAACGAAAAAAGCGTTACCAAACTGGTTGCCATGGCAATGGATATAAATAGGCCTACATTCAAGAAACATGTGTTTCGGTTCATCCGGGATGTACTAAAACACAAAAAGTCGTCACTTCAAGCATATTAGTTTTCCGAAATTTTTACAGATTTACATCTAACCCTCACCAAATTAAATACCCCAATAGTAGTACCTCAGTAACTTTCTTACCCAAAACTATCACTTATTATTTATTTTTAATACTCGAGTTTATCGAATGAGAGATTCGAACTAGGGTTTACGCAAGGTGACTTCGTCGAGTCATTAAAGCCAGTGTGTAATGACGTGTAGAGTATTTAGTAGCATAATGATAACTTAATTAAACTAATAAGCTCTTCTTAACCTCAACTCAAAGCTTCATGTCTCAACATTTATAATTCATTTGGTGAACGTTACCCCATCCTCTACACGGAAATTATATTACACGTACGCCTTCTTTGGTAATTAAATTTGTAAGTTATAATCTTGAATCTGTTTAGTAATGAAAGCCTGTTATTTCTTGCATGTTGTTTGATGTGAAATCTTGTATCAGATAAAGTGAGAAAATCAAAAGTAAAACTTGAAAGCATTAAATAAATTTTCTACCTAAATGTTTTGTTCTGAACTTAACCTATATATTTTGCAAGTTCAAATAACCTTTAGATCTAGTTGTTTAAATATAGAGTGTCATTCAAAATTTGTTATCTAACGTTGAAACGTTAAGTCATCAATA
>JAGFPH010001805.1:59455-100151 GCA_018207615.1 Philaenus spumarius | reverse complement strand
AATTTTAGGAGGTGTTTGGGGGGATCAAATTTACTAAAATCATAATTTCAGATCTTTTATTATTATGACAATAGTGCTTTTATTATTTAAGATCTATATATATATCTATATATATATATATATATATATATATAAGCCAAATACCACTCACTGACTGAACACTTAAAAATAATACAATTACGTTTAAAAGACTGAAAATACCAACCACCACGGGCAACGCCGTACGGGTCAGCTAGTTCATTTATATAGTTTTATTTAGCAAAAACAAAATCTTAGCAAAAAGTTAGCAAAATTTTTAAATAAATTGAAAATGTGCAAAAAACATAGCCTGTTAAAAGATAATAGATACCTCCAACATTAAGAAAAATGTAAATGAAAAAACAGGATGAAGAAATCTTTACACAGCATAGTAATTGCATTTATTTATTTCAGAAACACCAAAAGGTGCATAGCAACGTCATTACAATAATACTTAGTAATAGCTAAGTATTACAATACTGTTCAAACAATACTGACATAAACCCAACAATAGCAAATACAACACCTAAAAATTAATTGTACTATAATAAACTCCAAAACAATAATAAAAATAGTATAAACCAACAATACAGACAAATACACAAACAGGACCAATTTAACAACTTAAAACTTACAAATGTACCAATAACTAAAATGATTATTTGAATGTTTGATTCACTCTATTCTACAATTCCAATTTTTTCTTCTTGCTACACTCTATCTTTTGCCAATCAAATTGGCAAAATCAAGAAACTCATTGCCCTTATAGGCAATGACCCTCTCATTGATGTTATAGGTGACCCTCTTCAACAATTCCTTTTTCATAGTGACTTTAAAGGATTTTACGTTTAATTGCTTTATTTTATCGGAAAGACTGTTGTAATATTTGATAGCATTATTTTCAAAACTCTTCAATGTTATCTGATAGTGACAAGGATTACCCTTAATGTTTAAACCTTTCCTCGTAAAGTGCTCAGGAGCAGAGACATTCAGTTCATAGGACTCTATATTCCCTTTAACATATAATAGACAGTCCAGAATATAAATTGATGGCAATGTCAAAATACTCAGCTTTTTAAATAACGGCTTACAGTTGCCATTGGACCCTCACCGCACAAAAACCTAACCGCCCTCTTCTTTAATACAGATAGCGCCAATTAGGATGGAGCGCGAAGAGGTGAGTGTGCAAGTCTCCTACGCCGGCTACATCCATATTTCCCCTCTCGCGGCGGAGTACAGCCAGACCCGCCTGCTCTACCTAATTCATGTCTGCTATATAGTCGTGTTGATTGTATATCAACGCTTTTTGGTGGTGACTGTACTGAAGACTCACAGTCGAGTAGGAGAGGGTAAGACGTTATAGCGCATGCTCAAGTGACGCTTCACGCTGCTTGGCACTATCTGTATAAAAAGTTTGTTTCCGGAGCCATCATTATCCGAGAAAAAGGTTCCGTAAGTCAAATGACAGTGAATATGGGAAAATATATCATTTTCACAACATTAAGTCAACTTTAAAGTACAATTTTCTTAAGATAAATAAGCCCTTTGAAAATTTCTTACAATTAAGGTTTATGTGCTTCTCTCATTTTAAATTAGGTTCTACAATCACACCCAAAAACTAATTTACCTTTATCTAAAGACTTTTTTCGTGAACCTTTAAAGAGTTGACTAAAAATTTTCGTTTTCAACGATCACAGCTAGGTCATCAGCAAAAAAAAAAAAAAAGAAAAAAAAGAAGAAAAAAAGATGTCCCACTCTCATTAATGTTATGTGGTAAATCATTAATTATGTGGTTGGCAATTATTTGAGCTTCACTCCTCCCAAATTCCTAGACCTTAATGAGCTAGTATTTCAGAAGCAAAGCGTTCACAGGATCATAAAGTTTTTGATGTTTCTTCACAAACAGTATAAACTTGGAGAAACCGGTAGAAATTTCAAACCACAAACAAGGAAACTGTTTGGGAATAGTATTTCAAAATTAATGGTTCAACTAACTGTGACGGTTTCAATATCCTCGTATCCGGTGTCAGGCAGTTCATTTATGAACGCCATAAACATTAACGGGTCGTTTAATTTACCTTTTATTGCTTTCATTCATCAATGAACGCCTTGAAAAACCGGTAACACTTTAGGATGCTATTCACACACACCTGAACAGTATCAGCGGAGTATATCGAATCTCGACAGTTTAAATGATTACGAGCTAAGGCGTTAATGGAGTTTATTTTAGCGGGATTTATTGGTTGAGATTAACAAGGTTGCGGAATTGGTGCTACGTAGTTGTATAGCACTTCTTGATAGAGGGTCAAACGTGTATTACAAATTTAACAAAGAAAACAAATGGTCTGCAATCTAAATAATTATCAGCCGTACCAGCCTTAGCCCATGTTAAAAATAAGAAACTCTTCCCAAACGATTAAAGGTGGTCGTTAATTTGTGGAAATAAAAAAAATTAAAACATTGAGGCTTCCGCCTACTATTATTTGCTGATGACACGGTACCTCGCTAGGTATAGTATAATCACAATTATTGATTATTTTATTTTACTAAAGTGGTTATAGTTTAACACATAAATATTGATCAGTCCAGAGTTTAGATACAACATCTCAATTTACTCAGAAGAATGGCTAACACCTTATCGATAGAAACATTTAAATTAAATCGGTGATAAACAACCAAACAAGTAAAATTAATTAGAATATTACAAACAAATTAAATTAGCTAAAATATCACAAACAAATTTGTTAAACAATTACAAAGAAGTAAAATTAGGTAAACCATTACAAACAAGTAAGATTTGTTAAACCATCACAAACAAGTAAAATAAGACAAACCATTAAAAACAAGTAAAATTAGATAAACCCTTAAAAGTAAGTAAAATTAGTTAATCCATTAAAAACAAGTAAAATTAGTTAAACCATTAAAAACAAGTAAAATTAGATAAACCATTAAAAATAAGTAAAATTATTTAAATCATTACAAACAAGTAAAATTAGATAAACCATTACTAACAAGTAAAATAAGTTAAACCATTGCAAACAAGTGCAATAGTTAAGCCATTACAAATAAGTAAAATTAGTTAAACCATTACAAACAAGTATCTAAAGTTAGACAAACCATTATAAATACGTAAAATTTATTAAACCATTACAAACAAGAAAAATTTGTTAAACCATTACAAACAAGTAAAATTAGACAAACCATTAAAAACAAGTAAAATTTGTTAAACCATTACAAACAAGAAAAATCAGTTAAACCATTACAAACAAGAAAATTAGGTAATGCATTACAAACAAGTTAAATTAGGTAAAACATTACAAACAACTAAAAGTAGGTAAACTAGTACATACGAGAATTATTAGTTAAACTATTAAAGTGGGATTATTAATAAAATATAAAATTTTACTAAAAATAACAAAACAGTAGTCCATTCCATTCCAATAAGTCATTTACAAAATATAAAATGTTCGTCTTTGAAATAACTAGAAAAAAAGGATATGTTGAAAATCACAGTTTCATATTTTATTTAAGAAATTTAATTGCACAAAAAATGGTATAAATTCATATACAGGGTGTTTACAAAGTACGTTAGCAAATTTCAGGAATGTAGACTATAACAAATGATTGGATTTCACGCTAGAAGCTATTGGAGTTATAAAAGAAAAGAAAGTGAACTTTGTTAAAATTTTGAATGGTACTTAACTATTGAAACTCAATTTCAGATAAAATTTACCTGTGTTTTTTCCATATTTGAAAATGAGTTCTATTTAATTCTTTAAACGAAAATAACTAAACAAATTACCAATAGATAAAAAATATTCCCATTTTGTTTTGCTTCAAATGATAGCCAAGTAGAACGAAAAACAACAAAAACGAATGAGAAATAACTGAAAACATCCTCATTACATTTACAGATATTTCAACGTCCAAACAATCTCGTTGAAAGCTTGTCTTTTATTTAGTATAAATTTAATGTATTAAATCAAGAATTCAAATTCCTAAAAAGGTGCATATTGCATTTAGCACAAAAATAACTTCAAAATGTAACAGCATCCATAGTGATATTACTCTATTGATAAATATAAGGGATGGTTAGAATGTGATTGAATAAGTGTTTGATTTTTTCATTGAACTGAATGAGTTTTTTCAGTAATTTATTTTAAAAAAATATCAAAGAATGTGATATTATTATTTTGACGAAGGTACAATAGGAATATTGTTTCTCTTGACTTGATAATGTTTTACAAAATCCACTGTTTTAAAATTGTTTTCTTTAAAAAAATGCAATGTTGTCCTTGAAGAATAAGTAAATCAAATTAGGTGATTGTTTTCTGTAAATTGGACCGTTTTAACACAAAGTACCTTCAAAATTAAAAGTCTGTATTGTTCGCCATTCAGAAGGTATTAAGTGTTTTTTTACAAATACAAAATGGCGACCAAATGAAAACCAAGGATTTTTAAGGACTTGGAAGTGATAACTTTCGAAATTTGAGATTAAAATTATCCCAAACTACAATCACAGCAAATGACTGATCGAAATTTGTTTAATTTACAATTAATTACAATGTTTGAGCCGTTAACCCAATGCGTAATATTTACCCGTATATGCTATTCAATCACCGTTGTTACATACAAATAAGGATTTCTTCCTTCGGATTCAACCTGCGACTCTGTTGAGTGCCTATTTACTACGTCTCGCCGTATCGATTTGGTCTTTTCAGTCTATTTCCGTTCTCACTTAACACGGCCATGTATTGCTCGGAGTTTGTTGCGACTTTTTAAAATGCTCACATCTCGTTCCCGGAAATAATCCAGTAGTTTTATTTGGTTTACTAACTACACATCGAATGTTATACTTTTTAAAATATGAATATATAATGTATCATACTTATAGTCTATGATACACAATACACAAATGTTTGGAGCCTCTCTCTTTGATTAGACATAAACAAGACTATTGTTGTTTTTTATTTTAAACATCTTATTTTTATATTGTTTTAAGAATGTAAATGTTAATACTTTTATGTTATACTAAGATCCATTTTAATAAAACATGATTACATTATATTATATCACTTGTAACTCAGAAGGCAATCAACTCCTATAAAAGCGAGCGTACGTTCACGTACGTGAGTAACATATATTATAACAGCTGATTTCACCCATCATCTGTAATACTCAAACCAACACTGTGTAGATTATATATTGGGGTTATGTTTACCATTCAATCGTTATAATTTCTTGTAAAGTTGATTTTTTTTTTAAATATGAGTTATAGAACTGATGTATGCTATAATATACGTTATAATACTTGCTTTGAGGTTATAAACTGTATATAAATACAACCTTTTATCATCAATATATTTGTTTATACAAATTTAAAGAAGAGATACCTATTCGTTTAACTTCGGAAACATAGGTACATCTTCGTAAAACATATAAACATATTCGATTATGAATTTCTTCACTATAATATTAATAACTTCTAAATCATTTGATCTATCAATATGAAATAAAATGCTATTAAAAGATAGTATTTTTATCTTTCTTTAAACTTATATAATAACGTATGTAAATAAAAATGTCTAACAAATAGGCCTACAATTTTATAATCCTTATTATTGTACACATTTACCGAGTTAAAAATCCCCGTCAGCATAGTTATTTAGGCCTAGATAAGTAGGCCTTAATGTTGTTTTTAAATAGTTTTTAAATTACGTATTTCTGATGTGTGTCTAATTAATCAGTCTGTGATTTTTCACGGGGGCTTACTAGCTACATAACAGTAACAAGTTTCATACAAATTAGTTAATTAATTTTTGAGTTAAATCTTGGTAAAGTAAAAAAAAACTATTCATTTTAACAACAATTATATTGTGTGAGAATAGTTTTTCTATTATTTCTTTCTCTCATCTGCCGTAACTATACTCGTAATTGATTTATATTTCTTTGTTTTGTTACTATCACCAGATTAGACTAGCGTTAAGGTCACGCGACTACATCTCAGATGTATGACGACAGATTTAAAGTCACACAAGGCCTTAGCTTAAGCGGATTTACTGTTACTATGTTAAGCTACTTTATTTCCTGGTTTTACATTATTTATGGACATTTTGAATTGCTTTCGAATTATCATTTTATTTCATTTAACTTTGCTTTTGTGTTCCAAAAATCCTCCTTCCAAAAATAAACTACTTTAACACAACTTACTAAATGAGGAAGCACAATATCTATTTCAGAGTTATTACCAAATAAACTATATACTCTGCTATATACACACGTGTACTACATATAGTAATGACGGAAAAATGTGTAACAATAAAATCCGATTCACCACCCGCAAAAGTTTTTCAATACTATACGTAGGCCTATATGTTCCAAAAGCTTATAACTCGATAAATGATCATCGTCCAAAGATAAAAAAGGGGTATAACATACAGATTTCAGAAATGTTTAAAGAACAAAAAATGGAATGACTCAACACTGGTTATCTTTCCTATTACAATTATAGAGCTAACTTCAAGATGGGTAAAATGGGTTGTGTTTTAACATGTTTTTGAGGGGAAAAGTTTCCTCAAAAGTTTGCAGTTTTTGTGCAAATAAGAAGACGCTTCCTAATCGTTATAAATAAAAAATGCGAGCGGAAGGAATGTTGGTTATGAAAAGATCTATATAACGAGAATAATGTTTACCTTAAAAACTACTTAACCTATTTCGATAAAACATTTACTGATATGTTAAGCGTTCGATGTAATATTGCATAGATTTAGTAATGCTTTTTCATTAACTGTCCTATCACTGATTAGTAACCACTTGGAAATCTACCATTTGGGAACAGGGGCGATAGTAACGTGCTTTGAAAAACACATACTAGGGACGTTTAAATTCAATTATTTTAAGAACAAGAAAGACAGTTTTCTTTCCTTCTCTGAAAGTTTACTAAAAATTTAAGTTTAATAAGGTGACTTTGGTAATACTTTAATGTTTACTTTTTAAAACGAAGACATTTAAAATAATTTAATGTTTCATAAAGCGTATATATATTTACAGAACAGAAGTCGAATAAATTCAAGTAAGCGGAAAATCAAACGTTTCCTTTCAAGAGATACGTATAACTATTAAATACATTATTTAAATCACAACCGTATTATGTTTGAATTACATTATGCAAAACATGAATGAACTCACGTGTTAACGCGAAGACTGGCTTCGAGTGCGCATGCTCAGAAGGTATAACAGTTGGAATTCATTCCGGTTGCTGTTCTTTATATGCAAGCTTTTATTGTAGATGTCTGCAAGTGTGTTGTGCCGTGAGAACTACACATTAGCGTTACGCCTGCAAAAGCCGTTTAATTTAATGTGTCGTTTTCAGACATTTAATTATATTTATAAAAATACGGTTGCTTTTATAGAAGCGATATTGGAATGTGTACAGTTTTAAGAAGTGGAATTACTAAGCACTTTACAATATATTGTTCTATTTGTATGTATTATACAGGGTGTTTCGCGACTATTGTCAAATATTTTCCGAGATTGTTCCTGGGTTCAGAGTAAACATCAAATCACTGTTCATTTGTTTAAAAGCATTTCGGTTGTTTTACCGTGACCAAAATGGTTTTTTTTATTTAAAAAAATTCATATCTACAAAATTACTTAATGAAATAATACCAAAATTATAACAATCCTTTGTGTTAGTGTTTCCTACATGGGAAAAAATGTATTTATGACTCCGATATTTTCAAAATGGCGGCTGTTTAAAACGTTCAAACGGAAATGACGAAAATACTACAGCTTTCTCGAAAAATTTCTAGAATACAAATTTTTTTAGGAAATTTAATTTCCTATCGATTGGGTTTTTACTTTTTGACATTGGTTGGAGAATAACGGACTTATGGCACTTTTCACCAGTTAGTGCACACTCCTCATTGGGGTGATGTCCAGGATCGAACGGCAATGCAACAATGAAACTAAATAAATATTTTATTGCATTAATAAATTTAATCAAATTTGTTTAATTAATTTTTACCACAGAAAAACTGTTTGTTTACACACATTTTTATTAAATTTATGCTATTGGTAAGTACATTAATTTAAGGGTTGCCCTAGTTACTAAACTGTATGTTGCAGTATTTTTGTTGGCAGATTCTATTTCACTTAGGAGGCAAAACAGAGGCAATATTCAACGTTTATGTGACTTTCCATAAATAAAAATTAATAAAAGCAAACACAATTTAAAACAAGGAAAACTTAATGCTAAAATGCTTCTAAAGACACAGTATGGACACAGTATTGTTTGTTGCTTTTTTAGAACATTAAAAAAGTAAAGAAAAGCAGAATCAGCTGGTGCCGATTGTTACTATATGATCACAAACAATAAGGTAGACGACAAAACTCGAATCAGCCGACGCCTATGAATCAGCTGATTTGATTGATCAGATGGCAAGATATAATTTATTAGTAACTAAAACAACTATTAAAAGTACAAACCAATAGCATAAATTTAATAAAAATTTATGTAAACAAACAGCTTTCTGTGTCAAAATAAATGAAACGTATTTGACTAAATTTATTATCTCAATAAAATATTGTTTATTTTGTTGCATTGCCGGTCCTATCCTGGACATCGTCCCCAAGAGGGGCGTGCTCTGTCTGGCGGAAAATACCATGAGTCCGTTATCCTCCAACAAATTTCAAAAACAAAAAACTCAGTCGATAGGGAATTAAATTTGCTAAAAAATGTATTCAAGACATTTTTTCTAGAAAGCGCCATTTTTTTCCGTTTAAAAGTTTTAATCGGCCGCCATTTTGAAAATATTGAAGTCAAGTCAACATAACTTTTTTTTAAAAGATTGATACAAATTTAGTATTATTTCGTTAAGTGATTTTTTAGATATTAATTATTGAATAAAAAAAAACAAAAACATTTTGGTCACACTAAGGCCAATGATTTTAGATAAGCGAACAGTGATTTGGCGTTTACTTTGGACGCAGGAACAATCCCAGAAAATAGGTGACAAGAGTTACAAAACACCCTGTAGAAATTAACTGTACAGAATCAATTTTTGGTTCAATAACTTGAAACCTATTTAGTTTGTGAAACTGGTCTTATTGTTTTAAAATTAAATATTACCGTCTTTGGTACAAATATCGGTACTTGAGCAAACCGCTACTAACCTGACTAAAAACATTATTACCCGGTACAACTCAGTTTGACACGTTCACTGCTAAGGACGCACATGTGAGCTTGACACTGAACACTATGAGAAGCGGCCGACGCACAGTTCATTGCACGCCAACCCCCGTATTTGGAGTATTTTCAATACACAATTCAATACGCCAATTTTAAGCCTATGTGTGTCCGCTTTAAAATATTAGAGATTATTACGTAGAAAGGTTCAAAAATAAAAATTTTTTAATTTCTACTCATTTAGGCTATAAATATAAAAAATGAAAGGTCAGCTCCTAGTAAAGGAAATACGAAATTTGCGTAGCAGTGAACGTGTTAAGGTGAGGTAAACATCCACTAGTTCGTTTGAAGGATGAATTACATTAGAAAGCGGTGAGGGAAATTGTTTTTTTCTCCTCTTACGCCCTTTCCCCACACCCCCGGCCCATCGCGCCAAGGCGAGGCCATTATTCACGCCAATATCTGTACATCTCGTTAATTCCTGTTGAGATATGTAACTAAAACATCTTTCTGAATCATAATTCCATCATCAAATCTCCAATATTACTCCAAAGAAATTTAATATTAAAGCAAATATTTTTCACAAAAAGACGCATACAATCGTAAAGGTTAGGTGCATTTTGAACTGGTGGGATTACAACATATTTAATATGATTGATTATTATCTTTCCCAATCTTATCCCGGTAGCCTGTTCGTGTTGTACAGATAATGTGAATGTAATGGCATCATATAATGCTTCCGTGTTTTCCTTTTAAGGTTCGAAATCCTAAATACGCCTTGTTATTTGGTAACAACAAAGCATTTAATTAAAAGGTTGGAAGTTTTACAGGTGACTTGAGTCCATGACTAAACCTAATTTATTTATAATTGATTCTAGAATGCTGTAAAACTAATGTGTTTGTTATTATTTACTTTAACCAAACATCTTCAATTGGTTCAAATGTTTTAACGCCGGAATAATTAAAGTAGAACAACCAAAACACATTTTGTTTTGTTTGCGTTTCTCTATTCATCCGCTAATGTAACTAAATGTTTGGGATAAACTCTGAAGGCTGCAATATCGTATGAACAACACACCACCAGCTCTTGTGTTCGGACATTAACTGTAAAAGCTTTTTTTCATAAATATAAACATCAAGGTCTAAAGTTTCAACAACTTTTTACAACAATGTGGTTCGCATCATTGTTTTGCATTAATTACATCATCCTCTGTTATATTAGATACGTTCGTTGTAAGCTTTACATTGTGTTCAACCATCGAAGAATAACGTTCTTCATGAACTAGTTGCATAGTTACTGTCCCTAAGGGGTTTAACTAAAAGGATTTGTATATCCACGTATATAATTAATGAGTAGTCAGAAAGTTTCCTTATAATAACTATAACATGTTCTACGAGAAACTTCGCACGTCAATCCACTTCCACACTTCACATACATAATATATTATAATTTCGTTTCAAGAGAACCCAGTCGTCCCTATGCTGTCCATGTTTTTTACAGTTTTTCGGTGTACCATTTTCTTGAAAAGTATTATAGATACTTTTTTGTGAACTTTTAGATATGTGTTTACTGGTTACTTAGCAACAATAATAAGATCTATTATTTCTGTAAAATGAAAATTGTTAGTGTTACAAATTTGTTAATGACCGTACCTAAAATAGTGTTTAAAATAACTGTAAAAACAGTTCTAATTTGTTTTAAATAAAACATATTACAAAGATATTTCTTATTTTTATTAAAAATAGCATCTATATATTTAAAAAAATTCCTGACTTTAGTTCAATCACTTCCTGAAGTTAATACTTAACCGATTTTGATGATTCTTTTTTTATTTAAAAGATAATTTCCAGTTCTAAGTCACTGTGAAGCTAAATATTTGATTTACACTTTTATTTTAGTTTGATTCCGAGTTTAAAAAATGCATTAGTAGCCTATGCTACAACTAGGCTAAATAGGAAATACTGTAATTTGATTTTAAACAGCTGATAAACTAATTGAGTTTCAAATAAATAAGTTGTTTACTTTAAACTTACTCAAATGTCAACAGATGATTTGATTTAGGTTATGTTATTGTTGGTGTGTTTTAGGTCTGATTTGTAATGTTTATTGTTAATTCAGTAATCAGCTGTAGTCTCTAATATTTTCATTGACAGTTTATTTCAAATTTTAAATAAATTTTTAGCTTAGGTTTTTATTAAAGTGTAGACCTGAGTCTTGCTGACTATACAACGGGTTCAAACGGCACACAACGGGTTCCAAAAGGGAGTTGGGGGTGGGGGGTTGGCGTGCGGAGCACGCAGGGGTCTCCCCTAGTAGTTTGTAAGTGCTGAAAATTTAATTAAGTTTGGACAAGCGGTTTACAAAATAATGGTACCGAAACATTAAAAAACTAAACTTACGGAAATATCAGTTTAAAGTGGAATATCAGTTTTACAACTACAACTCTTACATACACTGCTCTTAGAGCTCCATATCCATAACTAGGGTTATCCCGGTCATCTGTGTCCTCCTCATTTTCAACCAGTCTTCTTTTTACATTTTCTCTGCTAGAAGAGCTCTTTTTGCAGGTGTTTTATAACCTTTACGTAAACCCGTCAGCGATCTTGAATATTTAGGCCCACTACAGAATTTGAACCACACTTGTCAAAACACTTTTCTAAAACTCTAACCTTTCCCAAAACTCCCTCATTATAAGAAACAACAGCAGCAAATACACCATTTTTTAGAGTTGATAGTCCAACAAAGTCTTTACTCTGGGCATTCTTTATAGTTTTTTAAATGTTTAATTTTACAAGTTAAGTACTGCCAACCTAATACAGCAACACAAAATTATTGCTGGGGCAAATGATAATACAACATAAAAGTCGTATACACTGTAGGGCCTACACACTTAGTGTAAGTTTACATATTTCAACAATGACAAGGCTGGATAAAATACAAATAAATACGACAAATAATGTAATAAATACCAAGTATTTGGTATCTATGCAATCAGAAAATACCATAGAATAAAAATAAACAAAAAACATTTAAAAAATATTTTTTCACTACCGGGTTCCCTCAATACAAATTTTCTATTAAAATTATAACCTCAAACCTAAGATGATAAATATATTAATTTTATAGATCTGATTATATAGTCTGAGATACAACAGAAGTTATAAAAGGTTAATCATTGAAGGCCTTCGACTAAAAAAAACCTAACCTAAAAATTATAAATTTAAATAGTTGAAAGTATACAATCAGCTGTTAATGGAAATGTCACCGATAAATAAATAATACCTATATGGAAATTTAGATGTTAAACTGCGAATTATTGTATCAAGAAGAACATTTTCAATCATTTGAGCTGAGCATTTTTAGTTAACAAATATTCAAAAAGGTTGAATTGCTGTTTTTTTAAACTATTTATAAGTTTAAGTTTTATTTCAAATTATTTTTCAATTGAAAAATAATAGCGAACTTGGGAATTTAGATGTGTAAATCTTGGAATGTAAACAGAAAATTATTATCCAACGTTGAACATCTTAAATCAGCTGAGCTACTTATTTTTTATTCATAATTATTATTTAAAATATGGGCTACAAATATAACTTTAACAAATTTTCCAAGCCTAAAATAAATTTTAAAAAAATTTAATTTTTTTCCAATAACTTTAGACCGTACACTTTAGATTGATATACAATGTTCATAAAATCACTTTAACCCTTTTTATTATTTTTGTTAACAAAATTAAAATAAGTTAACAAAAATTTGTACATGTCTTATGTTGCATAGCAGGACCAATTTTTTGACATATCTGATCCTTTATAATTTTGGGGGGCTTTAGAGGGTAGAGGGTTAATAATTTAAAATATAAAGGTAGGTCATGTACAGATGGAAATATATGTGAAGAAGCGTGGCGGGGTGGGGGGATGTGACTGCTGCCAGTACTCTACTACCCAGTCTGTTTTTTACGGCACGGCGCATGGCTTACTGTATCACTGATTTCCTACTAGTAGAATAACTCGGATGCACACCCATTTTGTTTGTTCACCACAAACCGAGTAAAAATAAGTCAATTTTTCCTTATCACATAAATAAACAAGAGGCGTCAACACTACAATGTTTTTAGGAACGGTAGTGTACTAGACAACGAGATGAACCTCTGCCACCTACTGACTCGCTACACAGACCTACACGCTGTTAGCGCATGCGCATTGGCCGTCCCTGCTTCTTCGCATACAGCCAGCCGCTTCATCACATATATTTCCAACTGTAATACACCATTGAAAAGCTTATTAAAAGAGAAACACAATAGCGCAAACCAGAGCGTAGTATCTTGCTTCGTTTCAATGTATTGGCCAATCAAAATTCTTTAAAATGATATTGTTATCATAACATCAGAGCTTATTGACATCAAAGTTATTAATTTGTTAATATTAGGAATAAGTAGGTTGTACGTTATTTTCCAGAACTTTGATTACTTTGAAACGAAGCAAGCTATTAAGCTTTAGTTTGCGCCATTGTGTTTCTCTTTTAATAGGCTTTTCAATGGTGTATTACATGACCTACCTTTACATTTGAAGTTTTTAACCCCCTTGCCCCCCTAAACCCTCCAAAATCATAGAGGGTCAGATATGTCTAAAGTTTTGTCCTGTTATGCAACACAAGATATATAAAAAGTTGTGTTTACCTTTTTTCAGTAACAAAAATAATGAGAGGGTTAAAGGGACTTTATGAACACTCCGTATAGTACAAAGAGATTGAGCATAGTTTTTACCTAATGATTATACATGTAGATACTAATGATATCTGTAGATTTTTATAATGATTAACAACATTGCAATATTCCTCTTACGGTAATTAATTGCTATTATTATTTTCCGTATAGTTGTTCTACGAGGATATTCTGTATCGACTGTTAAATCACTATTTACTGAATTGATCAGTCACTTGTTACAAATGTTTTGCACATAACGATCAACCACATGACTCCCTTTTAACTAAACACTTTTGTTACTGGATCAAATAATTTTTAAGGAATTTTACAAGGACGTTTTTACATTAAAAAATAGTTCTAATTATTTATATTTTAGCCTTTCGAACTTTTCATTTAAATTGATTAGCCTACCTTACCTGTCGAAAACAGTATAGTTTATTTTGTTCGTCAACAGAGCAGTTTCGCCTCAACCGGAGACATCTTCAGGCGTAACACAAGCAAAACAAAAGACATTCACTCATACAAATTAACATTACACGTTTTGTATTCTAATACTATTTCAGCAACTGATTGGAACGTTCCTGAAAGTAATTGGTGTAGGCTATTGTACGTTTCTTTAAAGTCAAAGTTTTCAAGACATTCGACAGTGAACAATTTAAACTGCGTCGTTTTAAAAATATACGAAATAATCACTTTGATTCTGGCAGACTGTAAACATTTTTATAATTTGAATTCGTATTAAATATCTTATGATTGCAATGATAGCACGTACAAACTGTTTACAATAACAAGACAGTTCATCACACGTTCTATCTTTTATTCTTTACTCTTAGGTAAACATATTTATAAATAAACACGAGGAAAATCAAATAAACAACATATCTTAAATATAAAAATAATTAGATAACTATAAACCTTAATAAGTTAAATATACAAAATAATTACATATAGGTCTACTACATATGAATATTATGGGGGGTGACTTCAAACACTCGATAGTCCATTTCGCAGATTTTGCAAACTCTCGATAGTTCATTTCGCAGTGGGAGGAGCCAATCCCTGCCACTAACAAACTCGTCTGTGACACACCCCCGGCATGTCATCAAAGGGATGAGGTTAGGTTAGGATAGGTAGTCTTCAACTGCCAGGTAGTCTTCAATCATGGAATCCTTTTCGTTGTCTGTTATTGGTCAATTTCTTTGACAGAATGGCGTCTACTATCGAGTGTTTGATCCTTCGCGTGGTTGAGACATCTTGTATTCACACTATCTACCAAATGCGCTATCTAGCAGTCGAATGAATCCCTGGGCAACTACGCTGCAAAACAAGCCAGTTATGCAATTCTCCCTCCTATAGTCACATCAAACAACAATACATTATACAAATTGAAAGTTACATACGCAATGATAACTTCTGAACATAACACCGTTGATATAAAACAAACATTCATCACATAGGTAATCATGAATATTTACTAACGGTTTTCGAAAGATCTGGCCAAATTTTGAAAACTAGTGGTAGACACAAAACTTATTAAAACCTCTTGAAAAAACTAGGAAGTGTACCAAATGAACTACCAAACATGCGTGTAGAACAACGGTTAAATAGTAAATTATTTAAACGTAAAGTACGATAATTTGTTTACCATATGTCAGATAAAATTAAGCGGTTTTGCAGCCTAAACATGCTTTGATATTGCAATTACTTGTTGGGGCCTGGTTTACTGAACCATGACAAAGGCTATTGGTAAAGCCGGCTGTGGCAGTAGCCAATTTAATTATACATGAAAATTTATTAGCTTTCGGGCTCTAGCTAAACACTAGAGGTACCACCACATGAATCCAGAAACTCGAACAAATTAACCGTGGCGCAGGCAGAAAAAACCTCAAATGATATTTTTATGTTATTTGGATATAAAAGTTAGTTGGTACTTAACATGCAAAATGTACCTAGCCTATTAGTAAAACCCATTTTCTTACTCTTTCTTGACCATTTCGCCATCCTCAGTGATGCACGGGCTACAGTAATCAAACTTTAACTAACCTAACACACTTATAATTATAACTCAATTATAGATTGTACATTGTTGAAACACGTTTGAAGTTTAGTAAACGTATTTGATGTTAGGTTTTGTATTCAGGTTTTATTTTATCTAGTTACTTTCTCACAAGTTAAGCTCAATAGTAATTTATGTGTTAAAAATATTTCCAAAATTTATTATTTTTAAATAACTTATTTATTTATAATATATATTGTTATCAGTGCAGAAACCATAGCAACATGCTAAATAATTTGTTTTATTGTGTACTAACTAATTGTTGATACTGGTATCTAATATTTTATATTTGTAGGCTATTATTATAATATTATGAGTTATTATTATTATTGAATTTTCTGTTTTGCAATATTACATTCAAATGTATTTTCCCTTTTCAATAAAAAAAACAAAAAAACATAACAATCATTCAAATAACAGCAAAAGCAATCCTACGTTACATTTAATTTAATTAGTTAATTACTTCATGCAGTTGCCAATTGGCAACACTAATAAAATATTTATTAATAAGTTTTTATTTTTTAAAATATTTTCCTGCATTCTTTAAATATATTTACAAAGGAAAATAATTATTTAATTCTTTTTTTAAATTCATGCATTGTAGGGTTAAATACAACTTGAACTAAAAATAAATCTTAAAATCAGTTTACACAAAAAAAAAGCGTTAACAAAAATGAAATAAAATTATTTACTTATTCTCTGTATTAATGCAATACTAAAAATATCACAAATAAGGAACAAAAATACAAATAATTACTAAAAACTTATAAATAACAGGAATGAAATATAGGTGCTACTTAGACATTGCCTGTTTGAGAACACCATCACTTAACTAATCAAACCATAAAGTTCGGTCTGTCTTTTTTTTCCTTGAAGTGTTTAAAAAATTCACTACGCACTTAGTGTGTGACTCCCTGTCACCTGCCTTGACGTAAGGATATTAAATCCAAAGTGTTACCCACTAAAAACCACTCAATACAGCCATGCGCCGCGCTCCGGCCGTAAAAAACAGACTAGGTAGTAGAGTACTGGCAGCAGTCACATACCCCACCCCACCACATATAGCATACCTCCTTCCTTCCACACACACACATCGCCTGCCTACGTGACCCGCTTATTCACATACATTTTCATCTATACATGATCTACCTTTATATTTTAAATTATTAACCCCCTACCCTCCTGAGCACAATCTTAGAACGTTTTACAAATTACTTCGGGGTAGGCTGATTTTTTGTACGACCTAAGGAGCTCGCATCAGTGATGATGTATTGTAAAATATTATTTAAACGATAGCCAGTCCTCAAGTCCTCATTGACTATTGTGTCAGGAGACAGTGGTCCGAACTTTTCTTCCAGACTTCTTCTTTGCCTTTCCCACCTTTACTAGTGCAAGCAAAAAACTGGTTTACCACATTATCCTTTCCGATACCGCAGTAGGTGCAGTCCGGTTACTACAATTTGCCCATCCTACGCAGGTATGATTTAAAATAGCCGTGACCAGTTAGGAACTGGATCAGGTAATAATCAATGTTGTGTCTCAATCCAGGATTGCAATCTGCTAATAATCCATGCACTCCATCTTCCCCTGACATCCTCCTACCAGTTCACTGTGCGGGCGTGCTTATCTTTGTGATTCAATATGATATGATCTGAACTTACGACAGTAAACAAATAAATACAAGGCTTAGCAAACATTTTCATTTTCACTCGGATACGTACAAAGGTACACATATTATGTTGTGAATACTATTGACCTTTACTTTTTCAGGGCCGGCCTTAGGTAGATGAGACCGGTGCCCCGCACAAAAACAAATTTACTTTGCCAGATTAATTATAAAATATTAATAAAAATAGTTTTTATAAACACTTGATTGCTAATATAACAACAATCAGTCTAGTGTGATAGCGTAATGTTCTTATATCAAAGCCCACTAAAGAATACTGTTGCGAGGCGGCCAATAGGATGGGCGCGCAGCGTTGCCATATCTACTAGCCTCGAACACTCCTGGTATTTACCGCTCGAGGCTTGATCGCACAGTTTAAAGAATTATAAAAGCGTTAAGTCAGCCGCAGTCAGTTAGAAGCGTGGGAAGAACGTAACAACGTCGCACTACGGCGCGGCGATTGGAGCGTTCAAGGTCTCAGTGTACACAAGCCGGTCCCTCAACGGTATTCTTTAGTGGGCTTTGGTATAGTTAGTTAGTTATCAATAAAATTATGTAGGCACAAAAGAATATTAAACTGGAAAAATTCCCCAATGGTAAAGTTTAATAATTTAATAATAGCCTAATTTATTTTATAATTTAATTTAATAGTTAATTATTATTAATGTTGCATCATATTTTCTCTGTTATCTACGTTTCATACTGCGTTTATTCGATATATAGGCCTAATTATAGTGGGGGGGGGGGGGGGG
The DNA here is from genome assembly GCA_018207615.1 of Philaenus spumarius. Taxonomy (NCBI): domain Eukaryota; kingdom Metazoa; phylum Arthropoda; class Insecta; order Hemiptera; family Aphrophoridae; genus Philaenus; species Philaenus spumarius. The sequence goes on along the minus strand of JAGFPH010001805.1, from coordinate 81,769 downwards.
AAAAAGGTGGGGGCAAAATTGAGGGGCTCCCGCAGTAAAAGTTTGCACCGGACCCTGTACTTTTTACATAAACTTGTAAAATGTATGCAACTAAGAACCAGACTTACAAATATTTAAGCATTTATATGGTGTATCGTAACCAATTAGGTTGTGGAGACCTATAAACCTATATGTAAAAAGGTTAAAGTTGTATATATTATTTATACCATTAGTAAGCCCCGTGAAAAATCACAGGCAGAATTATTACATGCACATAAGAAATACGTAATTTGTAAAAATATTATTTTAAAACAACAAACTTTATCTAGGCCTACCTAACTATGCTAGGGGTGATTTTTAACTCGGTAAAATGTGTAGAATTTTAAGGATTATAAAGCTGGTAGGCCTATTTGTAAACATTTTGTAATTATATACATTATTAAATATCAAAATTAAGTTAAAAATGTTGTCTTTTAATTTCATTTTATTTCTTATTGATATATCGAATGATTTAGAAGTTATTAATATTATAATGAAGAAATCGATAATAGAATATGTTTATATGTTAAACGAAGATGTACGAATGTTTCCGAAGCTAAAAGAATTGGTACCTCTTCTTAAAGTTTGTACAAATGAATATATTGGTGATTATAGGTTATATTTTTATTAATTTTATAATCTTAAAGCAAATTTTTAACGTTTTATAGCGTACATTTTTGTTATGTAACTTTTATTTAAAACAGACAACTTCACAAAACTTTATATTATTGATTGAAGTTGTAAACATAACCCCAATCTACACTTGTATTACAGATGAGGGGTGAAATCAGCTGTTATATAGTTACAGTCGCTTATAGGAGTTGATTTTGTTCACTGTGTTTCTGAATAAAAATTAATTAAAACTTTTTAATAAACGGTACCAGGAACTGGCACATACTTTCTCACAAACATATTTAAATAATTAAACAGATTCACTGTGACTTGTAGGGTGGTGTAGGACAGGTGATTTATTAAAGTAGGAGATTAACTAATAAATATTATTATTATTACTATCTAGAGAGAAAACTATTCGATCGATTTCTGACAAATTTGCACCAAACACGTAAATTAGGCCTGTATATAGATGCACAAAAAAATGTTTTGAAACATTTTGAAAAAACAACCCCCTTTATGGCCAAAAAACCCCTAAAAATCAGTTATTATTATTAGCTAAACGAGAATTTTTATAATGATGTAGTTTTTTGCATATTTTAGGGTACATTAAAGGCTACAAATAAGCAAAATTTTATCAAAATCGTTAAAGCCGTTATTTTATAAAAAAATTATAACTGATATTTTGGGAGTTTTTTTTGCCAAAAATGGGGTTGTTTTTCAAAAATGTTCAAAACCATTTTTCGTGCATCTATACAGGCCTACTTGACATGTATGGTGCAAATTTAATTGAAATCGATCGAATAGTTTTCGCTCTAGCTTTGTATACATACAGACAGACATACATACACAATACACACATACAGACATTTTGTAAAACCTCTTTTTTCGACTCAGGGGGTCCCAAAACGGATATTTCCACAAAAATCTCAACATCGATTTTTTTGCGATCACTATACTTTCTCTATACTATATAGAATAGTGAGTGAGAAAGTAAAAGGTAAACTTTTAATTTGAAAGATTATTCTCATTATATTTTTTTGCAAATTAATGAACAACTGTAGCTTTGAGAGATAAATAACGTTTATTACTTTATGACCTACTCTACTCCTAAGAACTCTCAGAACAAATATAATTATAATAAAAAGTGTAATGTTTAAGTGTTGTCAATGTTATGTTTTTTTTATTGGAGACGGATTCCTAAAGCCGTTGTTGAGATTAAAGCGATATCTATATATATAAAAGCGAAATACTACTCACTCACTCACTCACTGACTCACTCATCACGATTTCTCAAAAACTACCGAACGGATTGGAATTAAATTTGGTATGTAGCTTCTTCTAGGGTCCTAGGTGCTTACTAAGAAAGGGTTTGAAAAAATTCGAAATTTTAGGTGTGGTTTGGGAAGATCAAAGTTATTAAATCACGATTTCTTCAAAACTACCGAACGGATTGGAATGAAATTTGGTATGTAGCTTAGTCTAGGGCCATAAGTGTTCACTAAAAAAGGGTTTTAAAAAATTGGAAATTTTAGGTGGGTTTGGAGTGTAAAAACTACTAAATCACGATTACTCCAAAATTACCGAACAGATTGGAATGAAATTTGGTATGTAGCTTCCTCTAGGGCCATAGGGGCTCACTAAGAAAGGGTTTGAGAAAATTTGAAATTTTAGGGGGGGATTTGGGGGGATCAAAGTTACTAAAATCATAATTTCAGAACTTTTATTATTATGACAATTGTGCTTTTGTATATAAAAGACAAATACCACTCACTGACTTAACACTTAAAAATAATATAATTACGTTAAAAAGACTGAAAATACCAACCACCACGGGCAACGCCGTACGGGTCAGCTAGTAATTTATATTTGATCGAGCAAAATGTGATTTTACCGTTAAGAAAGAGTAAAGCAGACCCGGAAAGTTCACCAGCCGCTACTATAACTTTATTGTGTATTACCGCCGCAGAAGGCACGACAGTTGCACTTTAAACATGCACTTTAGATGCACTTTGTACATGCACTTTTGTCACGCTATAATATAATTCTTGGTACGACTGAGTATTCATCAATCTCTAAACAATAAGCACTTGGTAGTGCTGTTTGCTCAGTCCCAACACGCATAGCTTACTTTAAATTTTGTTCTGTGAACGATTAATAGCTCTTGCCTCGACGTATTTATAGCAGGTTATTTAACTTATTTCTGTAGTTGTTTCGATGCAGGAGAAAAACAGTTTTACATTTCATTAATACATTTACGAGTAAGTAATAAGTGAAACAAGTGTATGCAACTGTAAGATTAATTAGAATTACGTTAATACACATTGTAAGATAATTTCGCGCTTGAACTATTTAAGTTCCCAGTTATTATTTAACTCAGGCACTTTTCGCACTATATTGGGTATACACAATGAAATATCTTGCTATTCTGTAGTTATGAATATGCCATTCACGAATTGTATAATTATGCGCTTTGTAACGTTTAAAAACACGCTAATAATTAAACAATTACATGTAACTAAGAAACGAAGTTTTGTTGTAACCTTTACAATATATTGTATTAATTTGACTATTCATCTTTTAAGAACTTACAGCAAGTTGAGTGAAGTTATAGGTTAAAAAAATGTACTTTTGATAAAAGAAAGTAAAAAATTCTTAACTTACAGACTTATACATGTTTATAGTTTTATAGAAGTTATTCACAGATGTATTTATATTATAAATTCAACTATTGCGTTTTAACATTTATTTTAGTGCATTTAAAATTAGTTTATAAGTCGATATTATTTTAATTTATAGGTTTAAAAGCATTTTAAATCCTTTTACTTTGTTTGAAATTTGAAAAAGAATTTATTAAACTCATTTTATACAGTATATTCTTATTTATTAAAAAATGTTATTTAAAGCCAAACTTTCCAAGGCTTAACCATTAAATGTAGGACTTCGTTAATTTAAACAATCAAAAGGTTGAATATTAGGAATTCTATTTACGAGATGTTCTTCTACAGCTCAATCTTACATTATAAATTTAAACAAAACGAAATAATGTGTTTGCATAGTCAAATTTACTTAAATTGAGTTTATATTTAATCATAGTAAACTCTTGATCCCACTTTGTCAGATTCTGTTCATTCGTTTTTGCGAAAAATTACCTCCGATCAGAATGAATGATACACATGAATATTGTAAAACTTGTTTGTTAAAAAATGATGCTAAAGATGATGTTAGTGCTTTATGTATGTATAAAATAAATAATGTAAAAAGCAATCGTTGGTTTTAATTATTAAAATATGTTATACTTCTAATTATTTATGTAACTTGAATATGAAGGTTTTAAAACAAAGTTTAAAGGTCACTTTTAAACTCAAATATGTTGCATCAAATCAAACACAACCAGTGTAAATAACTGTAACATAAATAATATTGTACTTTCTATAAATCGTGGTATTTTGATAGAATCCACGAGGAATGTGTTATTCTTTTAAACCATCAAAACGTAAATAGTATAAAATAAATATTGAGCTTGTCTTTTGATATAATATGTTTATCAATATATTATTGATAATATATATCCATATCAGAACTGTTGAATTCTTCTTTGGGGAGATTTGTCAGTATGGAATATATGCAAATGGTTTTTGTCTAGCAAAAGAAAAAGCTGCTAGGCTTATGGCAGGTCTTAAAAAGTCTGAGTATTCTTTCACTTTCGTAAACAAAAGACTTGTGTCTTAAAAATGTAAATGTGATTATATCTAAAATAAAGATATACAGAGTTATATCTGGTAAGCTAATAATTACCGTACTAGACAGCACGTGTTGAAGCTATACAGCAAACTTCCTTCCCAAGCTGATGCTAGGCTGGTAAATAAGCTTCCAAAGAGCTTAAAAAATTTGCAGGGCATTTTACCTTTTAAAGACAGTCTTATTCAGCTACTATTGTCTAGATCTTTCTACTCATGGAGTAGTTCTGTAGCCGGCCTTGAAATCATGGATGTGTTCTCCGATTTTAAATTAAACACATTAGTTGAAGTCTATGATTATTTAATATTATTTGTTATATGTTTTTAAATTTGATAGCTTTAATATTGTTACATGTTGTAGTATTTTTATTATTCTATTAAAATTATAAATACTTTTAAATAATTTAAATATAATAATAATAAAAAAACAACAACATGTAACAATTTTAAAGCTATCAAATTTAAAAACATATAACAAATAATTTGAAATAATCATAGACTTCAACTAATGTGTTTAATTTAAATTTGTAACAATTTAAATTGTTTGGTAATTATTGTATAATTTAATTTTTAGTTGCATTTTTAATTTCATTGCTAGTTCGCCCATTTAATAGTTATGATGTCTTTGTGTGACAACTATTGTGTTTGGGTATTTTTAATGTTCATTTATATTGGCGAAGCACATGTATGTCTTTTGACTGTAATTAATAAATAAATAGATACTTGGCGGAACAATTTTTAACTTGATTTCTAATAAAAATACGTTTATTTACCCAAATGTGTTTTAACGTAAATGTTTCCATCTTAAATGATATACAAGGTACAATAAGGGCTAAAGTCTAAAATTGTTGTAGATAGTACAACAAAATCAATAGTAATGTTATTGTATCATTTTAAATTGATAAAAGGAAATCAGTTCACATTATTACTAGGAGCACCTGTAAAACTCAATTGGTAGCACCTTCAATAGCATGGAACTCTTTGTTGTGTTATTATTGCATTCAATTATATAAAGAGACAATTTTGTACTTAAAACCCTTCATACTAGATAGATTACTTAAAGAAATGTAGTGAAATGTTTTCAGTACTGAAAATTATTCAAGCTTATAAAAAATATTGATGTTGCTACCTGCGTTTAGGATATCAAGTAATGTACCGTACTCTCTAAGTGTTGTTTAATCAATATGACATAGGCGGACTGCATTGCGACAAAAATTTCACCAACATATTGTGAACAAATACTCACCTATGAAACAGCAATTGGTAAAATGCATTATCTTTATGTTCAGTTTTTCAATTTGAATACAGTTTCTTAAGTGAATACAATCGTATTAGTTTTCAGTACATTTTAGTACAACACTTACATTTATAAATGTTTAGATCCGTGGATTAGCCTACACCCAAGAAAGAATGGCACAGATTTAAAGATTCGTATCATTAGCAATTTTTGCAGTTTTGGTAAAGGAAGTTATCGTTTATAGATATTTTAAAAAAATAAAGAATGGTAATGAAATGTAAAAGAAAATATTACTCCATTGGTACAGACTTATACATCTCCTAGCTTTAGTGTAAAATTTAACTTGAAGTTTATTTTGAGAAAAAAACGAAAAAAAGAAGAAAAAACAGAAGTAAATATGACTGTACAGTTTGATACTAGATCAATATATTATTAGTAATGCACAAATTTATGCATCCATTTGGTTTCTGTACATTATTGTCAGCTAGGGTACATTGATTGTGTTGAGTTTAATGGGATGTTTTTGAGGGATGGTTTTCCTTTTTTTTTTTTTTTTTTTTTTTTAATAACTTTAGGATACACCCTACAACATCCTTCAATGGGTATCAAATAGAAAATGGATTGAGTGACAGTTTTAGAGCAATATGATATCTCTTAAAGTTTGTGTAATGAATTTGTTTTGCAAAGGATTGATAATTATTGAGACTTTTTGTAAATTCAATACCAATAATTTCTTAGAGAAAAGTGTTAGGTATAAACCAATATTGGTTTTAGATGTTTATTTAGCATACGACGATGTATCTTTGACTTTTTTCTATTATAAACACTGCTCCATCTTGAAAACAGAGATGATGACGGGCTCGAGCCAATCAGCACACAATGCCTGGCACGACAGTATAGGTTTAATTTAAATTGGGTGGGTAGTTTTGTCAGCTAAAATTCCTACAAACATACTCATTGATCCTTAAAATGTAGTATTGTTTACGTATGGTTAGGGTTTAAATATGAGGGTTCCAAGCTAGTATGAACAAACATTTATTATTAATATTAAGTTTTTTTGTTTATCAATTAAAAAATCAGGTAACTTTTAGCCTTACATTTTACTTTCTCACTATACTATAGTATAGAGAAAGTGGACTATAGTGATCGCAAAAAAATCGATGTTGAGATTTTTGTGGAAATATCCGTTTTGGGACCCCCTGAGTCCAAAAAAGCGGTTTTTACAAAATGTCTGTCTGTATGTCTGTATGCATACAAAGCTAGAACGAAAACTATTCAATTGATTTCAAAAAAATATGCACCAGACATGTCTAGTAGGCATAGATGCAAGAAAAACGGTTTTGAACATTTTTGGAAAACAACTCCCTTTTTGGTAAAAAAAACCCTAAAAAAAACAGTTATTATTTTTTTATAAAAAAAACGGCTCTAAAGATTTTGATAAAATTTGGTTTATTTGTAGCCTTTAATGTACGATATCATACGCAAAAAACCGCATCTTTCTAAAAATTCTCGTTTAGATAATAATAATAATAACTGATTTTTTGGGGTTTTTTTACCATAAAGGGGGTTGTTTTTCAAAAATGTTCAAAACCTTTCTTCGTGCATCTATACACAGCCTTAATTGACGTGTTCGGTGCAAATTTGTTCGAAATCGATTGAATAATTTTCTCTCTAAATAATAATAATAATATTTATTAGTTAATCGCCTACTTTAATAAATCACCTCTACTACCCCACCTACAATTATGAAGTCACAGTGAATCTGTTTAATAATTTAAATATGTTTGTGAGAAAGTATGTGCCAGTTCCTGGTACCGTTTATTATGTTTTAAAACTATATTTTCACAACCTATAAACTGCAATTTGTAGTGAGAAATTATGATGAACGGTATTAAATGAAACCAGAGACAGTGAGTGGATCGAAACCATTCTGCTACAAGGGTTACAAAACAACTTTTTGACGAATCAAATCAGAGGTTTCTCGTGAAAAGTGATACAATACCAAGTGTTGTACCAAAAGGCCAACCAAGCTCGGATGGTAGATGATGTTTACTGACATGGTCTTTGGTGGCTTTTCCTATAATTACATAATTTACAAGCTCGATGTTAGATTGTAGTAGGAAAAGTTTCACCCATTACTTAGTATTTCAGCATTGGGTTAGCTACCATCACATCGCATGTAAAATAAAGGTAATGAAAGCTAGTTACCAGTTTGTTTATGCACCACATTAAACTTGATGAGTGATGTGGAGAGTTTTCTCTCTGATCCCTTGCATGTTTTCGCCAAATTAGCACTGATATATTTGCCCTATCCTTGAAACATTTCCCTTAGTTTTACTTAACAGCTAGTTGAGGGTGTTATCTAATGTATTTCTTATGTGGATTTTTAGTAACTTTGAACCCCCGAACCTCGCCTAAAATTTCGAATTTTTTATATGCCATATTTCATTCTAATCCGTTCTGTCTTTTTGTTAGAAACTTTGACCCCCCTAAACCTTTATAAAATTTCTAATTTTTTGAAAACCTTTCTTAGGGAGCACCTAGAGCCCTAGAGGAAGCTGCATACCAAATTTCATTCCAATACGTTCATTCGTTTTAGAGAAATCGTGATTTAGTAACTTTTACACCCCAAACCTACCTAAAATTTTGAATTTTTTTAAAACCTTTCTTAGCGAGCACCCACGACCCTAGAGAAAGCTACATACCAAATTTCAATGCTATCCGTTCTTTAGTTTTTGAGATTTCGTGATGAGTCAGTGAGTGAGTGGTATTTGGATTTTATATATATAGATTAATTTCTGTATTTTCTATCTCATTCGACATACATTTCCATATTCAATTTTATAGATACTAGCTTGTTTACTTAACATCAATTCGACGTTATTTAGAATTTCTCAAGTAAGTGGATATTTAATTAAAAAAAATTTTCTTCAAATTTTGTATACTGATAATAATACCACTTAGTTTTATTACACAAAATACAGACGCCAAAGATTTTAATTTGAGAACGTATTATCTAGACGTCGGAGGCATTAATAACACGCGGGATTTTATTGAAGTGAAAATCTTGAAGTCCTATGTTGACATTTTATATTTAAACCCCACACTTTAAAACATACCTTAAGAGCACTGGCATTTGATAAAAATACACCCCTTGTTATTTAGTTGTGAAAGGTTTGCTCTGACACTTACTTCTAGGGTGGAGTGTATACTTTGTGAAGGCAGTATTGTATTTTATTTATAAAAAACAATCTCACTAAGCAAGAAAATAACACAAAATATTCATGAATTAATTAATTAACTAGTAAAATTTAATAATTATTATTGTAAGTATTGAAACATAATAGCGTACTAAAGTATTGTTAAAGTAATCATATGTGATTCAAATCTAGTAGCCTATAAGCCATCAACAGTTTTAAGTTTTATTTATAATCAAGCCTAGTTATTAAATTGTATTACCTTGATCAATTGTCCAGCAGCATATTGAAAGTAAATTAGTAGTTTCATAATTGTTGTTACTTACACGGGGCTCCATTAAGGCATTTATATTACATATTATAAATCTTATTAAAGGTAATCGTTTACTATTACTTTGCCAGAAAGAAATCTTCCCATATTAAGTATGTTATATATTTATGTAATCCAACAATGAATTAACACAATTCAAGGACCGGAAAAAGAATTACGAATGAGTATCTTACTTTAAAAGTCGTCATCTGATGAAGAAATAGTGTCGCTTGTTGACGGTTCATCACACGCTACTTGAGATTTGTTTTCCTTGTTGTATTCTAACAATGAATTGACATGATTCAAGGCCCGGAAATTATTAATAATAATGTAAAATTACATTAAAAGTCGTACGGATGTTTGGGTCAGTTTCTGCATTAGGGTACTGGTGTTGGAAACATACTGTGACTAAAGATTATAAATTAGAACTTCAGGCTATTTTTTTAAATCTTGTGTTTCTGTTATACACAGACAATAAATAATAAATAATGTAAACGTATATAAGTTAAGATATTAATTATTGTCTACAACAGAAACGTAGCCATAAAAAAATAGTTTTAACTTATAGTCTTCAGTCACAGTATGTTTCCAATTCGTAAACATATTTAAGTTAGTATATTACTCAAAGCATATATCACTTCTATAAAAAATAAACTGAGTTAACATTTGTTGTCGCACAAAAATGGATTTGAACTACTACACGACGCCATACAAATGATTACAACCGTACTCATCTGACCTGCACTTTTGACAAACCTGCTCGTTGACCCTACTTTACCTTATATCTTGTTTACCTTTCCGGCTCTTCAAACATATTTATTTGTCGATTGCAGTCCATTAGCGATAACATATCTCAATACGTTAAGGTTTATTTGAAACATACTGGTACTAGAGACTATAAGTTAGAACTTCAGGCTATTTTTGAAGATGAATGACTTTTTCCGGGCCTTGAAACATGTTAATTCATTGTTAAAATACACAATTACGAAACATAAATCAATATAGGAAGATTTGCTTCTGAAAAAGTAATAGTAAACAATTACCTTATTAAAATATTTAGCAACTAAATAAAATGTAAACATTTGTGTTATTTTATTTTCTGTACTGTTGTTATGTTTTGGGTTGTTATCAAATTTGACTAACATAAGAGAACAAAAAATGTACATAAAGAATGCTTTAAAAAGAGATTAAGTCTCACCAATGAAATACTTTTAAAAGTGGTTGTAAACAGGTCAGTTGCTTTATTTACCTCCTCACATTTATACGACATGTCAATGTCTGCTAACCATGACGTAGTTCTGCGTAATAATGTAACCAACCATCCTTCTGCATATGAAAAGAGAAACAGTTTCAAGTTTTATGTTGCAATGAGACAACGCCAGCAAAAGCTTTGTCTAGAGTTAACTGGTTCTTCTTTCTTTAGTGTTTACATTTTATTATGCTTTTACCTTTCGTATGCTTACGTTTTGTTCTTTATATTGTTTTTTCTTAGATATAACCTTTTTCATCACACTATACGACTATACGTCAGAAATCACTCAAAAGTGTGCAATCTCTCGAAATTTGCAAGTGGTCTCGCTCAATTTAAGGATTTGTTTTGATCGAAGTTGTAAACATAACCATACAATGTAATTAATTCTTGTTATTTCTTTGAATCGACGAATCTAACCAGCTGTTATAAATTTGTAATATTTCCATACTATAAATCCTTTCGTTATAATATCAACAAAAAAATTATTTTAAAAGTTCTAAACATAACCTTAAAGTATTTTTGAATTTCTCTTATTTTTTGTTGAAGTGTTCAAGCTGATAGGCGTAACTAACTGTCAAATGTTTGATTCGGAGGGTTTATTGTTGGCAGCTGAATCTTTATTTGCTTAATAAAGTAACACATACATTAATATTTACATGTTACTGAAATGTGTACAAGGAAAATAAACGTTAAATAAATATTGATTTGTAATACAGTGTTAGGAATAATCAAAGCAAATTTATATTCGGATACCATTTTGTGTGAGGGACCCATTCATTACAAATTAATCTTTCTAGACATTATAGTTTTTGCGATTTTGATAACTTTACAGATAACAGAAAACCCAGGACAAATGTCAGGAACAAGGGACAGTTGACAGAAAATAAAGGAAAGAGGACAGACGACAGAGGACAGAGGGATCAGGGCAGAGGACAGAGTATAGAGGTCAGGTCTCTGTCACTAAACAGAGATTAGTGGACAGATGACTGAGGACAGAGGAGAAATGACAAAGGACAGAGTACAGAGGACGAATGGAGGACAGAGTACAGAGACAGAGGACAGAAGACAGAGAACGGAGGACAGATGACGTTGAACAAAGGACAGAGTAAAGATCACAGAGGATGAATGGAGGACAGAGTACAGAGACAGAGGACAGAAGATAGAGAACGGAGGACAGATGACGTTGAACAAAGGACAGAGTACAGATCACAGAGGATGGAGGACAAAGGACAGAGGAGAGACGGAGGACAGAGGACGGAGGACGGAGGACAGAGGACGGAGGACAGAGGACATAGGACTGAACACAGAGGAGGAAGGACAGAGTTCGGAGGACAGAGGACAAAGGACGTAGGGCAGGGTACATACCACAGAAGACGGAGGACAGTGGACAGAGAACAGAGAGCAGAGAACTGAGGACAGAGAACATAGTACAGAGAACTGAGGACAGAGGACAGAGGCTATAGGACAGATAACGGAGGATAGAGGACACAGAATAGATCACAAAGGATAGAGGACGGAAAACAGAGGATATAGGGTAGAGGACAGAGGACAGAGAAGAGAGATCAGAGGACAGGTGATATATGACACAGGACAGATGAAAAATGACAAATGAAAGAGGGCAAGCAACAGACGACAAAGGACAGTTGACAGTATGCAGAGGACATACTGCAGAGGAACTGTACATTATGATACTAAGACAGCTTCTACTTTAGTTTCATCTTCTTATCTTGATATTGTTCACCAAAAAGTAATCTGAAAGCTTCTTGAGCGGTTTTGTAAGAGACCAAGTAACGCATCTTAGTCTGTTGCAATAAGACGTTTTGTAAAAAAGAACTTGAAAGTTCTTACAAGTTCCAACAAGATGACTTGGATACCCTTAAAAAGTAGAAGACTAAAAAGGGCGTATCACAACTAAATAATTATTTCATTGATCGTCAAAAAATCTATCTCCTTATAAAGTTTATAAGATTTTCTTGGTTCGATACTTTTATTTTGTTGTTTCAATCATTTTACATTAAAACTAATAAGATATATTTTTTGTCAGTTCTCTTAACTTGTCCTTACTATATACTCAACTCGAAATTAAAGTAAGTTAACTGTTATATTTTATATAATAAACTACTATACCTTAAAATAAACACCATATGAACTGATTTGTTTTGAATTTAACGTTAATTTCACGTATTTTATAAATCATCAAAAACAATCACTAACTCACCTAAGGAAGTTAAAAAATTAATTAAGAATATTAACATACAACATAAATACTACAAAAGTACAAACGAGGTTACGGAGTAGTACTTGAAATGTTCAAATAATTACACGAATATTGAAAGTTTATTGGATATATTGTTAGAATAAATCTATTTGAACTCTTGTCTAGAGTCTAGAGTTATAATTTCTGCTTGATTTTATACAGAGTTATTGAGCAAAACTAAAACTCTTTTATTTCTTTTTACTATAGTCACTAACGAGTTGTTGTTTTTACGAGTCATAAAAAAAATCTTTACGCTAATTTGTTCCAACTTATGAGTTAAAACAAGCTTTGAAAATCGAAAATAGAGTAAACATCTCGTCAAACTTTGTGCAAATTGAACAAGGCGTTTGCAAGGATCAAAGGAAGAGTTTTGTTTTGAACGGAAACTCCGTCAAAGTAAGTTATTACTCATGATTTGCCCGCGCCTTTTGTTGTTATACGCTTCGACAGTGTGCAAATATTTTCTCTGAATTTTAAATTAGAAGCAGTAGACTCAAAATAAATACAATGATTTTTATATCCTCTTAGGAATATGACTTGACAAAGGCTCTAATATCGTTAACACATACTATCTACTTGGTTTACTAACATACATAAGTAAGTAAATATAGTAATTTTAATTATAGAACAATAATATTTCACATACCGTTTATTAAAAATGTATTGCTGACTTTTCAGTAAAATTATTGTATTTCTATTGTGTGACTACACGTTCCACTGTCTTAGATAGAAGTTTCAGTCCAGGTAATTTTAAACCCACTCCCATAATGTGTAAGTAATGCATATAAATAAACACACACAAACACACACTTAGTACATATAGATGGTATATTGAAGTTAATTACGCTTTATTTGCCAATGTTTATGGACAATAATATGTTCTTACTATTTACTAATATTATAAAGAGGTAAAATTTGTTTATTTGTATCTAGGGGGTAATCTCTGGAACTATTGAACCTACTGAAAAAATAGTTTTACTAATAAAAAGCTACACTATCCCTGAGTAACATAGGCTATAATTAATTTTGATAAAAACATTTTTATTTCAATATTTGTAAATTTGGTCGGAAAAATCTTAGGTTAGGCCTAGACTGATGAACCAACACACATTTCTTCAGTGTATTTACATTCATTACCATAGCAACCAATTGATAAAATAAAGATAAATCACCTGTTTGCTCTAAAATTTCCATATACACCTGATTTCCAACTTTGAAACAATTATTTGTATTTCTAATTTTTAGGTTAGGTTTTTATTAAAGTGTAGACCTGAGCCTTGCTGGTTCTTTTAACCTTTATTATAACTCCTGTTATAAAATATACGAAATAATTTGATTTGAACATTTAACATTATTTACCATCTTAGCTTTGGGGTTATTATTAATTCTACACCTTTGTTATAAAGAAAACAACATGATTGTGTATGTAGAAGGTTCCAACGGAATTGGCATGCGGAGCACGCAGGGGTTTCCCAAAGTATTTAATAATTTTCTTATTTGAAATTTGTACTGTGATCCAATCTGTTGTTGGTATAACGAATCATGGAGGAACTAAGAAGGAAACCTAAAATTTGCATCTAAAATTGTAACTGGGGCGCATTTTAAATGTATGTAAACTTAATATTTATCTGAGAAGTATAGTAAGATTGTAAATTTAAATGGTAGTAACCAGAATTTGACCTACGTAGTATATAGTTAATGGTTCTCTGAGTTTGGGCCCAGATGCAAATAAATTAAAAATTTTCTTGAATAAGTTATAACAGTACGGATTTGGATCGTGAGTTTGTCGTTATTTATGTTTTACTTTAGAGCGATTTACTGTGCAAAGAAAAGGTTTAGTCCTCTAGGCAGTTTTTTTACTTTTCAGTCTGTAGCTCCGATATGATATCATTTCCTGACATATATTTTTTATACCAGGCTTTGGTGTAAGGTACTCTATTACATCAGATACAAAACCACCTTGTAGGTATAACAGGGACCAGGACTTCTCTACAAAGAGAGGCAATAGAGACGAGAATGCGATAACGGATTCAGGATGAATGTTTATTGGAAGGTTGGATCGTAAAACGTAAAGTTTGAGTAAGGAATTGACAAAATTTGTTAATGAACTTTTTCAAAACTAATTTTATTTAAGTAAACTGTTAAATGATACACTACATCAAGTTTTGTTAAAATTTTTATGTTTTGAGTTTTTGATTTTAGTTTTTATTACAATCTGCTGTAATGTTTAATGAAATTGCCATATTACATTTAACTAAGTCCCTCTGTAAGTTATATGCTTCAAATCTTCTGACAGTGAATTTCTAAGCTTTTGCAAGAAAATATATTACATTTTAAATTAATATTAATTCTTAAGAATTATCTCTCGAAAAGGGATAGTATTATATTAAATTTGTAGCCATTTTATAAGCTCATTATTAATGTTAATATTAATACGTGTTTAAACTATGATAAAATCTGCATCTAATAATATAGAAGTTGCTTTTAAAACGTTCATTCATTTTGTGATTGTATATTTGCATCTGAGTTTAGATGAACGAGTAGATAGCCCAGGTCCGTCCTATCTAAACTTAAGGCGAGATAAGACATATTACATGGTGTGCAACCTGAGTGCAATACATGGTTTATAGAATAATGTGTGGTCAGAGTAATTGCAGATATTTTGGAAACGACATGATAATGCAAATACTTGTACCTATCGGTTGTTTACTTCATTGCTTCCGTAAACAAAAAACAGCTTCAGATTTTACGACACTATCACACAACACTGGCTAAAGCTTGTTTGGTCTAAAGTCTATAGAATATGCGTTTTCTTTCTTTACCGTTTCACTATTTTAGTGTCTGTGTTTACCTTTCATCTCACAATGTTTTTCTCCGTGATTGTTTCATTGCATATTTCTCTACTTTTGTTTCTTTTAAGTTATAATAACATATTCTTCTCACATCTACAAAGATTTTCACAAATGTGTAATACAACGTTAAATTTAAAACTTCAAGTGATATTGAGGAGATTGTATTATAAAATAACATTTTGTGTTTATCTTTTAAATAAAATTTTGGTTATTTGTTTTATCAAAGTGATTGTGACAATAATTGTGTACGGGTCATAAGGGTTACTTTGAACGTTCAATACTAAATTTTCAATTTAATTTTTATCATTTTCATATCGCATTCAAAAACGTTTACTACATAATATTATTATTTAATGATAGTATTATCATCTTTAATGTGCGTCCTCCTATTTCGAGTCTTTTGTAGTTTTAGCGTATCCAGTTTGATCAAAGATGTACCAAGATCAGAAAGACGTGTTACAACTACAAATTAAAGAAAGATTAATATAATTTGTATGGAAATTGATTTTTTGAAATGCTTACAATTTACTCCAAAAATATCCAAGGAGACCCTAGCTTAAAATTTGACCAGTCGTTTGAATAAAATTACTGAAATACACATCTGAATGAAAAATGCACAGAAAATTTCCGAACCAGTAGTAAAAAGTGTGAATTGCTATCAGTAGATAGTTTATAGTGATAGTAAACTTGATTATAATAACCATAGTAATAATAAAACAGAAATGTTACCGACTAATAAAAATGCTGAACTTTTACCAGTAGAATCACCACGTGGTGTTATAACCCGTTCCCGTGCGAAACAGTTGAACTATATGAATCAATAGGGAACTACCCCTTCCTGTTGGCTACACGTTGGCTAAACACTCTGGCCAGTTGTCAGTCTCACCCCAACTTGTCAACTAGACGCTTGCCATCAATTGCGAGTGCTTAGTGTTTGAATTGTGTTTTGTCTTTGGTTGGTGTATTTGACTTCTCAGTCTTTGCTCTGAGATGTATCACGTAGATATTTAAGGTCAGTAGTAATTTGTAGTTTTACTTTGTTCACTCTTACATAGGCCTAGTTGCCAGGGTTTATGTACCGTTAGTTTTATTCACTTGAGAACGGGAATTGATTTGTATTCCCGAAACGCCGTGTTTGATAATCTAACAAACAAATGATGGCAAATGTCCGAACAAGTAATTATAATAAAATTCAACATCCATCATTAACTAACAATAACTTCAAACAGAGAGTTTATTTTGGTTCCGTCATTTACTGCCTCTGAACTATCCCGAAACCTTTGGCACAATTATATATACAGTTGACTGGATGTTCTAATAATGTTATCTATATTTGATTTAACTCTTATTGATAATATCGAAATTTATAATTTAATAAATATCATTTGATTTAAAGACTTTGTTCAAAATGAGAATACATATTTTCTTGAATACATCCTGACGAATTCACGTCAATTGTTGTTTGGTTCCCACAAAGTGCACATTGTTGCGAAATAGATAGGAGACTTTAGATGAGGAAGAAGAGTATATTGCTGTGACAACTTTTATAGCAGCACACCACTCAAGAAGAATATGGGTTCACATTTTGTTTAAATTTTACAAGATCAATAACCAACTTTGCCGCCAGTTATTACAGAAACCAAATTTTACGCTATGACAATTTTAAGGAAACACCGATTTTATAAACTAGTTTTTAAAGAGTTTGAAATATTGGTTAAATCAATCAAATGGCCTAACTTTGCAAACAAATAGTAAATATTACCTTCCAATTTCTTCCCATACTTCATTGCGTGTATTTATTTCTATAGTCTTTTTCTCATTGGTCGAATACAATAGGGTATTTCCTTCACATGCTCTATGAGCTCTTCTTCGGCATTCATAGCTGACAGCCTGACGCCTACTAACGAAATATGGGCATTTATATTTGGTGCTGACGCGTCAGCGAGCGTGTTGTGTAACGTCACGACACGACACAAGACGCCAGCGTTGTATGCACACTCTCATTTATAATAATGGTTTAATTTTTTTTCGTAAACTTCAGCGTGATTGAATGCACTTTTAGTCTGCTAGAACTGGAATCTCAAACATGCCTGTGTAGGTTCAGCCCTAGTAACTAGCTATCGATTTACCCGCTCAAAACTTTGCTCTCCAGTCTTTATAATATAAACTAGCTGACCAGGCAATACTTCGCTATTGCATAATTATTTTGGTGAAATAAATGCGACAAATGATCGTGATTTAATAAATTTGACCCCCCCTAAGATTTCGAATTTTTTCAAACCCTTTCTTAGTGAGCACCTATGGCCCTAGAGGAAGCTACATACCAAATTTCGTTCTAATCCGTTCAGTAGTTTTTGTGAAATCTTGATTTATTCAATTTGACCCCCCCAAACCTCCCTAAAATTTCGATTTTTTTCAAAACCTTTCTTAGTTAGCAACTATGGCCCTAGTAGAAGCTACATACAAAATTTCGTTCCAATCCGTTCAGTAGTTTTGGAGAAATCTGGATTTTTAGTTACTTTGATCCCCCCAAACCCCCCTAAAATTTCGAATGTTTTTAAACCCTTTTTTAGCGAGCGGCTATGGCCCTAGAGGAAGCTACATACCAAATTTCATTTCAATCCGTTCGGTAGTTTTTGTGAAATCTTGATTTAGTAAATTTGACCTCCCCCAAACCCCCCTAAAATTTCGAATTTTTTGAAAAACTTTCTTAGTTACCACCTATGGCCCTAGAAGAAGCTACATACTAAATTTCGTTCCAATCCGTTTAGTAGTTTTGGAGAAATCTGGATTTTAGTTACTTTGATCCCCCAAACCCCCCCCTAAAATTTCGAATTTTTTGAAACCCTTTCTTATCGAGCGCCTATGGCCCTAGAGGAAGCTACATACCAAATTTCATTCCAATCTGTTCGATAATTTTGGAGAAATCGTAATTTAGTAATTTTTATCCCCCAAACCCCACTAAATTTTAAAATTTTTTAAATCCTTTCTTTAGTGAACACTTATAGCCCTAGAGGAAGGTACATACCAAATTTCATTCCAATCCGTTCGGTAGTTTTGAAGAAACGTTTTTTAATAACTTTGATCCCCCCAAACCCCCTCTAAAATTTCGAATGTTTTCAAACCCTTTCTTAGTGAGCACCTATGGCCCTAGAGGAAGCTACATACAAGTTTCATTTCAATCCGTTCGGTAGTTTTTGATGATGAAGTTTCGTGATGAGTGAGTGAGTGGTATTTCGCTTTTATAAATATAGATCAAATATATCTTTGGCATAGTACAGAATATAGTATAAATTTTAGTATAGTTTAATTTAACAATTGATGTGATTTTCTTATAAAAGTAATAATAAAATGACTAAATAACTTTTACTGTCGTGTTAAACAATGTTGAAGTGTTATATGTGTCTACTAAGTAAACATAAAACGATTAAAATACTAAAGACAAATGTATACATTAAAACTAATTAGTGGTGGCAAATAAGCAAAGAAAGATGGCGATATACATGAAACGAAATTGAAAGTTGAGTATACTTAGCTGCACTATTTGCAGGCTTCATTCCAAAAGTTACTTTGGGTTCTTTAATAAAGTAGTATACATAATAATATACATAACCTGAGATACAGCATCAAAGTTTACTGATCTTGTTTTAGAATTAACTTCACTTTTGATGTTTCCTTTCTTATGAAAATACTCTCTTAAAGAAGATGGATGAGTGAACACACCTTAAAACCTAATTTACATTTTACAAAGCAAATTTTCATAAACGCATTTCAGAAGAATAACAATTTAAGGGAGGTTGTGCTTTCATTTTCCGCTCACCTAATGAACTTATTATGTTATTAATGTTTGGGTTCACGTAAATATGGCTTTTTGTTCTTCGTAATCATCTTTCTTGTTTACGTTTTTAAACATTTTGTTGTACTTGTTTTACAGAAGAGACTAACGGATTCATTTATACCTCAGCAAATTTTCTAGCAGTTATCGAAATCGTTCTAGATATCCGTGCGATAATTAAAATATTGTATTCGCGGTTTTGTTTCGTTCATTTTGTACATACTAATATACTAACAGATATTTTTGGAATGACGATAACGGCAATGAGATGATGTGTGTTTTAGCGCAGCTGCTTATTTTATCTCCAAACTTT
The DNA here is from genome assembly GCA_018207615.1 of Philaenus spumarius. Classification (NCBI taxonomy): domain Eukaryota; kingdom Metazoa; phylum Arthropoda; class Insecta; order Hemiptera; family Aphrophoridae; genus Philaenus; species Philaenus spumarius. The sequence goes on along the minus strand of JAGFPH010001805.1, from coordinate 62,146 downwards.
GTTAGTGATGACATTTTAAAGTTTTAGTGTTCTTTATAATTTTGGTCTACTTCTTTAAAAACGTTTAGAAATATCTTTGGGAAAATGGAGGGAAATATCAATATGCGTCATTTTCAATTTACAGTCGAGTAAATTTTAAATATTTTAAATTAAATACAGAAAGTTATTTGTTGGTTCATGTGTGATCTGTCGACGAACTGTCCCAAGGTTGTTAGAATACAAAGGTTGACGCATCCATGCCTCGTCCAGCAGTCCACAATTCCTGCTTTTGACGTCACTCAGTGACCTTGCACAGCCACCTGCTCCTTGTTCCCCCGCCCGCCATTTTAGTATTCCTGTAGAATTACTAGTACCATGAGGTTGTATTTTGGTTCAGTGAGCACTTTTATTGAGTCTTATTTTGGCTGAAGTTTTCTTACTGTATTCATTCCATATTCGAGAAGTGTAATCACAAAAAAATGTAAAATGACAAAAAATAATACAAACTAAATATTTGCTGTCTATATTACAAACACAGATATGTACTGTCATCATCTTTATAAATGAATTATTGTTAAAAACCAGTAAAAAATATAATAATTTAAAACTACATTAATATGCTACGATTTAAACGAATATTGCAAACATAAAATAAAAACTAAACTAAATGTAAAAATACGTTTGCTACAAATAAAAGAGTGTTTTAAGAAAGTGATATTTTTTATTGCTATGAACTAACCGAATATATTAACTTGGAAAGTACAGGTTATAAATAAGTTTATTTAACATTCATTTAGCATACCATAAAACATTTTAAAATTACTAGGTATGCCTATTTAGCCTATATAGATAATGTATTTGCGTTTTCATAGCATATATTCGTTTCTTTTTACTTTTGATTTGCATGATATTTAAACTCTATATTAGATTTCGATTTTCCTGGTATATCAAAGATGTCAAAGTTTTACTAACGGTTACCTAATAACCTTTTCTTTAATAACATGTATATTATACCTGTAAGATTGGTTTGCCTAACCTGGGACTGGGAACTAGGAACAACAACATGTGCAATTGGTATTTCTTTATGGAACAAACTTTAGCAATATATATTTTAAATGCTGAACGAATACAAGCGGTAAAAAAGCTACATGTATACGAAGTGAAAGTGAAGTAAACACTGTAAAAATTTGTAAAAAAACAGAAAAACATGTAAAAGTACACACATTTTTTAACTTAAACTAATGAAAAAAACTTTGAAACTAAATATCTACTGTAATTTTAAATTCTCATATAATACCAAAACGCAACGAACAAAATAATACTATACGTAGGCCACTAAGCTACTCTACTATTTAAAACTAATTTTATTACACACCAAACTATAGTAAACTATAACACTGTAGACTCGAGCGAGATCGTTGAAGGTTAGCCTGCCTCTTCGGTAGGGCGTCACGGCTACGGAGGGTTGGCTTGGCTGATAATAATGTATGCATATTAAAAAGTAACATTCGCAGTTTGACATAAGTTTGGACATAAATGATCATATTTTTTAAATTTTAGTTAATTAAAGTTATATTTTATTACAATAATTTTGTAATAAAAATAGTTACTGTACATTGTACATCATACAAACAGGTTTCATGAAGAAAATAAGAAGTAAAACATCATCTTCGAAAATCTATGAATTTCGTGTTTTTAATCTAATTATCAATCCCGTAAATCTCGGGATTGGACTTAGCTAAAACGAGACCGTAAGATGGTCCGGGATCGCGGGATTGAAACCTCTACATGACAATCATTTCATAGTCAATATAGCAGCTGATTGTGGGTTACATATTTGACAAAAGAGTTTGTTATAATAATAATAAACTTAATTTGGTAAAATTTAAATCATATTTTAAAATTATAGTATCTCATGATCCATATAAGAATCCATTTTGATTGTTGCTATAAATAATTGACTTTACGAGTTATTTACAAAGGTTGAAGAGCACTGTGGCGAAAAATTCACAACTATTGCATGTAACCCCGAACCACAAATAGAAGGAACAAAAAACCACAAAAAAAAATGTAATGCAAAGTTATGTCTAGTGTTAAAGAGTAGTGTTAAAACCCTCTGAGGATGATGACTATGTCATTGAAATGTGCATAAGGATAGAACAATAAACATATCTTTTCAGTAAACTGTTCTGTTATTGTTTTGTTGTTGTTTGTTTTTTGTTCCTTCTAGTTGTGGTTCGGGGTTTCATTCAATCATTGTTATCTACAATAAAGTGTTTTCATTGTAATTTAATTAATGCTCAGTTAGGAAAATAGCAGATTCAACTTTGTCTCTTTGTTTCTTTTATATTCTCTTTCTTCACTGCTTTATAGTAAAAACTAATTTTGTGTTTTCATGTTACAAATCTAAGCGTACTTAAATTTTGTATTTCAATAGAGGAATACTTCTTGTGTTTTTTACTAATTTCAGATTTAATTATTATATGCCTTTTCCAATAATTTGTTCGGGCTGATTATTGACTTTATCACGTGCACTTCTTACTATTGCGAGTTATTTTTTAAATTATATCAGCTTTTAATATTTTCACTCCAGTTTTGATGTTCCAGTTTTGGATTAAATTTTTTATATTAGAAATATTTCTATGTAACCTTTTTCATTTCTGAGCAAACTCAACGCTCTATTTTGTTTTATAAATTACTAGCTGACCCGTA
>JAGFPH010001805.1:21991-43615 GCA_018207615.1 Philaenus spumarius | reverse complement strand
ACTCCTGTAAAGTACATGAATACACCTTCTGTAAAGTATATTTTTCCTGTAAAGTATATTAGTACCCATTTCCTGTAAAGTATATTAATATGCCTTTTCTGTAAAGTATATTTTTCCTGTAAAGTATATTAGTACGCATTTCCTGTAAAGTATATTAATACGCCTTTTCTGTAAAGTATGTGAATACGCATTTCCTGTAAAGTATATGAATTCGCCATTCATGTGAAGTATAGTATTACTCCTTTTCTGTAAAGTATATCAATACGACTTTTTTGTAAATTATATGTTTTGTGTAAATATATGAATACGCATTTCCTGTAAAGTATATGAATTCGCCTTTCCCATAAAGTATGTGAGATTAAAAATGGAAGTATTTTTAATATTGAATATTTTACTAAGTTGGAAATATTTTATTTCACTAATTTATTAATTCCTTTCAGGTGTGTTTTTCAATAGCAATAATATTTAAAAAATGATTTTATTGAAATGTAAACTTTAAAATTTCTTTTTTAAGTATATTGTTTTAATGCGTATATATTTTGTGCCCTTACTTATGTGTAATAGGTATTTACTGAGAATAAAAATAAAAATAAAGTCAAACAATAGGTTTTGCCTCAGTATCAGTCAAACATGCCTAAAGATGGCTGGATGTAAAGTACAGTAACATTTATATTCCTTTAATGAAGATTGCATTCATAAAAGTAAACAATTTACCTTAAAAAATACTGCAAGTATTGTTGTATTTTATTATTCTGACTATTAAAACAAAACTACTAAAACCTGACCACCCAAGCATATTAGTACTAAAATTATATAAATATACCTTGAAATTATGCTTATTGCTTAAAAATGATTACACATCTTATAATTTGGTTGGCTGGACCACATGGAAAGATTAGTAAGCACAGTGGCTAGACATCATAGAGGGGAGGGGAAGCGTGATGACAGACCCAAACTGTGCGATAATGGTTTTTGAGAGGAGACTTGTGATTTTGTTGCGGTAAGCATCACAAGGTTGTTAAAGAAATTGATTTTCACGATTTACCTTTGAGCGTCTGGCCCACGCAAATTACAAGGGTCCTGTTATTCTAGACGATGGCTTTTTATCTGTTTGTCCAAGTCGAACCACACCCAATACCATAAACTTTCGCCAGGCTTGTAATTTACACAAATATATTACTCTGTGGACAGGTTGTATAATTTTCTTTATAAAAGATATCAGTAAGTTTTGGTTAACTTTTTGTGTCCTAAATAATTCCATCCTGTAACTGAATTGGTTGTAGCAAATAAACATGGCATTCATTCAGTAGTGATAAAAATGAAATATACATATTGTCCCTTATGTAAGGTTCCCAACTTCGGAAAATGGTTGTATGGGTCAAAATAAACAGAAAATCAAGAATATGTTTTTCCAAAACGCTTAGTTTTCCAGATATCTGCCATTTTGTTTTTTAACAAAATAATTCTTATATATTGAGAACGTTTTGACAGATTGAGTTAAAACTTGTCATGAATTTTAACCTAACAATGACCTATTTTAAGAAAAATAAGCAATTATTTCGATCTTGTGTTTTAAATTGGTGGGAGCTGTTTGAAAATGTCAAACCTAAATTACGTTTTTTGTAGCCCCATTAATTCGCTATCGGATGCTGTAACTGTCAAAACAATCGGAAGGCTAATAGTAAAGTTAAAGATAATAACAGCATACGTACCCACAATATTGCTCTGTTTATTGTATTATTATAGGATGCCGGGTTGAACGAACCACGTATTACACCTAACTTCTTATATAATTTTCTTTGTAAAAGATGTCAGTAAATTTTGGTTAACTTTTTGTGCCCTAAATAATTGCATACTGTAACTGAATTGGTTGTAGCAAATATTTCTTAAATTACATTTATAGTTATTTATTATTTTTAAACTAGGATTTACATTTTTGCCTTTGGGTAAATTAAATCACTCATTTTACTCATAAAGTAAATACACAAGATCATTTAAAAAGGGAATGTAACATATCTCCTGTGCAATGGGCAGTCCGTATTACCAGTAAAAGAATCAGTTAAGACACTAGTTGAACTGAAACGCCAATATTTCGGAAGTAGAGAATCTAAATTCGAATTTTTCAAATTTAATTCGGGCAAATGATTTTGGGGTTGGAGTAGTTTTTGAAGAAATTAAAATTATACACATATATCGAGTGTCGACCCATTTTAAATGTCTTTTGAAAGTAATAGCACAGTTTATTTAAAAACGCACGAAAACCAACGTTTTGACTTCGCCCGAGTCAAAATGAGACCTTAAACATTTTGGTGTTTGTAATTTCATTTACTTTACAACTCAAAATTTTGCCAAACATAGCTATTGATTCGAGTTTTCAAAATTGCCAAACATGGGCAATTTTCCAAAAACTTTACAACTTTAGAAAAAAACTTTTAATTGTGGGGAAATGAAAAAGACACAATTTAATATTGTGTAGTTTAGCAAATCAAATAGCTCTGAAAGCTTAACAGATTTTGTACTTTAACTTTGGTAATATCTCCAACCATATCAAACTGGCTTTTATTTTTATTTGTTCAGTTTTTCGTTGAACAATGGAAGCACAAGGAGAATGGTTTTTTAGTTTCTCATGGGTTTAGATGGTTTTATTTGTATTCTTTCGTAGCGGAATAGCGATGTGTCAGTTGAAACAAGTGTCCAAACAATGGTGGACATACTAACAGTACATACTAAAAGAGGTACGGTAAGTAGCTGACAAAAGTAAATTAAATTAAAGGGAACATTTTCCCGACCTTGTACATGGATTTTGTCGGTTTTGACAAAAAAGATGAATCAAACTTGTAGATATCATGTAAATGAAAATTAGCACACACAAAAATGTCTATTAAAAACAACAAAGTTTTGGAACAAACGATTGTGATTTTCCGTTATTTAAGATTTCAAATGAACATTATTCGTGTTTAATTACAATTTTAAACACTTATGTCAGGGAGTAAAATGGAAAACAAACTGTTTTGACAAAATGTCTTTCATATAAGTTTGAAATGCTTTGAAATGCTAAAACGTTAGTTAAAATGTAATTAGTACTGTTTGAAGTACACTTTGATTGACACAAGAGTCTGTTAAATAAGTAGCGTCATACAATTTTCACCTTTGACATGCTAAAACTTTAGTTAAAACGTGTTAAGTAGGTACTGGTTGAAGTACTTATTTTATTGATATGAGAATGTTTTAAACATGTAGCGTCATAAAATGTTCACCTTTGAAATGCTAAAACGTTAGTTAAAATTTAATCAGTACTGGTTGGAGTACTCTTTGATTGACACAAAAGTCTTTTAAATATCTAGGGTCATACCATTTTCATCTTTGAAATGGGGTGTCCTTGTATACAAATTTAAAATGGAAGAATTATCACAGAAAGCGCGTGCGTTCACATTTCTTTATTTTCGTTATACACATTTATTTTATAATCACGGTTTTGTTTATCTCCTCACACCAACCTGAGGAAAGTAAGTAAACAAATCCAATTGGTTCCAAAATCGTTTGACATTCACTACAGATGAAATTGCCTCCTATATATATAATTATATTTATTTAAAACGTTTAAAGAACATCTTATGATTAGGGTCTTTCTTAATTTTATACTAATTTTAGCTTTTACGTAAACCTTGATTACTATAAAATAAACTATACTAAGATTGGCAAACAAATACTTGATTAGAAAAATGAACTCTCTTCATTATTAGCGATCGAACGACCGCTTTATAGCTTAAAGTACATTTCTCCAAAAAAGTAAAATAGTAATAAAAGTCATTATTTAAACTTCAAACGCTTAAAAGACACCAACCGTGTGGGAATATCCCCTCAGGACGTATAAATTTCAAACGAAAGGGAATAGGTTTTCAAATTTGCATTTTTAGATCAAAAGTGTTTTTAAACGTAGCCAGTCGGGTTGTATACACCCCGCTGAGCCCAAGCAAATCAATTTATCTGTTTGACATTTCACAGCAATAGAATATTAATACGAACTTCAAGTGAGTTCGAAAGTGAAACTGTGATGGCAGCACGCAAGCCAAGAATTCTCAAATGATAAATGTATTTTATTGCGTCCATTTGTATGTGTTTCGATTATTGTTTGCTCACGTGACTCGGCCAACCTTTTCCCGCGTCAACCTGATGACGGATGTAAGTGGTTCGAGACACTGTGACTTTAACAACAGGTGACTTAGCAATACCACAGGTAGATCTTTTGATTTGCTAAAAAGTTTATTTTTGTAGTCAATTAATATTTTCGGTTTTCCTAAACCCTATAAAAATAGAACATAAAAAATAGAATTTCGCATTACAAGTAGTAATCTGTAGCTACATTATATATTAAGAGGAAGGGATAGTGGCAATTAGCATATATTAGTGTGGTATGCTATAAATCTGTCTTAGCCGTCCTTATACATCTAAATTTAAAGGCCATCAGTGTTTGGAAAGTAAAGAAAAATGTTTAAAATCTGCATAATTTGTCAGCTGCCCTCCTTCTTTGCAGAAGCTCGACATCATATTCAGGTTGCCAGAAAAATACAAAAATAAACATAATTTTAAAGGTATCTAAATGCAAACATGGTGATATTATTGAATATTGTTATTGTACTCTAAAACTATGGACATTTTTTTAAATAAAAAGGTTTCAAAGTACGTTTTTTTCGTTGTCCATATATTAATTTGATTAAATTTTAATGTCATCTTTGGAATAACGAGTGACTTAATTATAACTTACGAATACAATAACAACTTTAACAAAAATATCACTATGATTTCATTTAAACATATAAAATACATTTTCTAGATAACACTGCTCAAAATTCAGCTATTCTTTTATTGTTGGGTCCTTTTATTTTAACGAGAAACCAAGATATCTGTGATATTCCTTACTTTTGTCTCAACCTGATTGTATCTTGGGATCTTCTTTTCCTGGTTAGTCAAGAAACTCTCTTGTTTTCAACTTGCAAATCAATTAGATCGCGTAAAAACATAAATTTAAAATATAGTTGCCGTTTTACAAACGTCCTACTTCATTATGTTTTGGTTTAAAAACTACAAACGAAACAGTTTTCTCTTCAGTTGTATCATAGATCATGAATAATAAATAGATATTGCATCCATGCGGGGGCTGTGTGCCGAAAAAAAGTTTGTCGCGAAAATAGTACATGATCGCGCCGCGAGGTAGCGCTAGGGAGAAATCATTGGTAGCATTGGTGTTTCATACAGCTTCCGTCGTTTCCCCAATAGATAACGCCACTATCGTCGAATTTCCATTGGAACAAAATATTGCATTGGATCGGAGTTCTATTAGGTTATCCAAATACAATGGTTGTATGTACCTAAGTCACATTTGACCATCACAGTTAAGTAAATATTTAGCTTGACTTGAACACAGAATCTCACAACTAATACGTTTATTAACCCAAACGCGTTTCAACGACAAAGTCGTCATCTTCAGTGTTTCACGAACTACTGTAATATGATCTATTATTATAAAACAATAACTGTAATATAATCACAGTTAGGTTAATCAATATGTAAACTGTCCATATTTATTTATTTTTATTTGAAATATATTTTAATAAACAAAACAAATAAATAATCCCTTATCTACTTCTTTAACCTCCACCACATACACTGAGAGCTATTCATAAAAAAACACTTCTTGAACGAACGTCTGAGATAAGTACGTGCTTTAGTCATACTTGTATTTGGGATAAATAAGAACAAGTAACCGTTTGATAAAATTTACTTAAATGTTAAAAAATAATTTTTGTAGTATCCAGGTCGCTCTTTGACTGGCGCGGGCGGCTCGAGACTAAATGTTGCGCACTGACAAAATTAGTACGGTACCCTGTGTTTTTGCAATTTTTGTAACCATTGTAAACGTGTTTTTTATTGTGTGCAAAATTACATGGAGTAATTTTAACTAAAGCAATATTTCTTTATGCAGATCTGATGACGGACCCAAGAAACCTGAAACTGCAGTAATCCGAATACTGCAAACATTGTATTAGCGAGACGTACCAGATAAGGTAATTATTTATAATGTTTTCACAACCGTAGGCTACAATGGTAAAACTGAAAATTTATCCATCATTTGAGCTTTTTTATTTTTATTTTGACGGTCTTTTAGACGTGTTGTGTTTTTGTGTTTACGTTTTTTTTTTATATGATTTCACAACTTCTAATCTACTTAAAGTGATCAGAAGTTCTCACTTGAGGGATAATTTAAAGACATTGTACTTTCTTATATTAAATGTGATAAAATTCAGCAGTTTTTTTAAGATTGCCGGTATTCTACAATATGTAACGATTCCTAAAATATAAAGGATAAGGATCTGAATTTAAAAACAAAAAAATAAGAATAAAATAGTTTAAATTAATGTAAATACATTTTTTTGTTCTGTTCACAGTCCTGTAACTTATTTCTTAATCAGTGACGATCGTTTCGCCTATGTCATTCAGGCAATGTCGAATATATTTTCATATGAATTTGATAATTGTTTGTATATAAAAAAGCAACACCGTTAGATCAAAAGTCGGGTGTATACAGAATTGATTGTGATGAGTGCGAATGCTTTTATGTAGGGCAAACGGGGAGGCAATTTAAAAAACGCTATAAAGAATATCTCCCAAGTAACCGTGGAGCCTTTGTCAAATCTAACTTCGCACGCCACATTATGGATGAAGACCATTCTTACACTAGCTTCGAAAATAATTTCCGTCCATTACATATATGTAACAAAAGCAAGCTAATGGACGCACTAGAATAATACGAGATATATAAGGCACAATCAATGAATCCGGAGCATGTTTTAAACGACCAACTAAATTTTAAATCTAATTTAATGTATGACTTCGCGATAAAATTAGATAAGGAAGACAAACAGCAAGCGCAGTAAGGCAGGAAGGGGAAACAGTGAAATTAGTAGTCAAACGTAGTCGATGGTATGCACAAGCGGTACATTTTTTGTGTTCTTGTGTTTTGTGTTGATGTGCACGTGTATAAGTATGTGTTATGTTTCTTTTAATAATTTATTTTAATGTTATGACGACCTCAGCAGGGTGATATCTGATGATGGAACCAGTTCCGAAACGCGTCATGGAGTAAGTACCGTAAGTAAAGTACTTTATAATAAAAGTCACATAGACGGACATAATACATTTTATTCATTTAAAATACTATGTAAATACTATGTCAACTAACAAATATTGATCCAACACAGAATTCTGGGTCCAAAAGTTTTAAAATAACAACTTAGATTATTTAAAATAATTCCTGTTGCTATTTTTAACCAATAACTTAAAGTTCAACTTAATTTAACCTTCTTAACATAAGATCATTGTCCGTAAAATTTGGTTTTCGGTCCACTGCATTCCTCCACATGACTAATGCCTACCTCAAAAAGAATTCTATATTTGCATGATAGACCATCTTACAAGTCACTATTGAAACCTTTTTTTTTGTAAATAGAGAAAGCATAATTTATTTTCTAAGTTTGCCCTTAATATAATCTAGATGAATCTTCCAATTTAGACACTCATCCACATAAACACCTAGAAATGTATGTAATTTTACACTATTTGGAATATTTTCATTATTTGTAAAATTCTCTGTAAATTATGCAAAGTTGATAATAAATTTATCTTCAACGCTTTTATGATTACTAAATGGAAAGACTGATTAAATTACAAAGTTTAAGTTAATTGTGGATCCGAGTAGGCTTGATTTGTTACGAAGCTAACCTCAAATTTGCAGTTAATAGAAGTGTTGATGAGAAGACTAAGTCTATTTTGTTTCGAAATCAATTATGTCGGTATTTTAAGATTTAGGAAGAGCCCGTTTTTACCAAACCACAATTTAATTTCGTTTAGAGACCGAATTACTGCACTTAACACATCTTTAATGAAGTTTTTTTTTTGTTAACTGCAGTTGTGTCATCTGAAAATAACATCAATATCAAATTAGTAACATGAGAAATATCACTGATATAAATTAGGAATAATAAAGAGCCTAGTATGGAATCCTGCGGTACACCATAACACATTCATTTCCAATCAGACATGAATCTGTAATTTCTCCTGTTCTCTGCATACGGTTCTGCAAATATGACTTAATTAACAGTAAACTTCTACCTTTAATTCATATCGCTGCAATTTTTCCAACAGAATGGAGTGGTTTGATAACACAATCTAATGCCTTTGATAGATCACAGAACTTATAAACCGTTCATTGAGATGACATGGATTTGATTTGAATTTAACTCAATGGAAGAACTATTTCACAGGACACAGATTATACTTTGTTACAAACTAAAATAGTTTATTCCTAGGGAATGACCTAGAATGGTTAACCTATCTGGGATCAAAAATTGTAAGCAAAATACTAACATTTTGGTTATTTTTGCCAAATACAAGGCGTAAACTTAACAAAATTGTAAACGAAAACCAACTGTAGAGTTTGCGTAATTTACTCTAAACTCTACGCTTTAATTAAAATTAATCCGATCACAATTTTAGGAGCAGAGCGATTACGGTATTGAAGTTCGAAGCCCGCAGAGATCTCCCATAGTACATTATACAATAAGCAATAATTTAGTGATTAAAATCTAACTAAAAAACAAACCTTTCTGCATGTATAAGGACGCCGTCATAGAAACGAACAGTCCCAGTTTGATTTATTTAATTACTATATTTACATGTCACTAAATGGAAATCTGCAATAAATCTAAATGATCAGAGTTGTAAATTAGGTGTGAAATTAACAATACTGGTCCCACCTCCGGTGATATCTCATCATGGATAATACATGTTGGAAGAGAAGATTTGGTTAGAAGACAGCACGGGTAATAGCGCTAAGCCCCAACACTTCATCACAATGCTCAGCGTGGTGGCTTGTTAGCGCGGAACGAGTTTCCGAAGACGGGAGTTGCATGTGTATATTACCATCTTATACAAGGTTACGGCTAAATGATGAAACAATGTGATTTATATTTTAAATCTCCTTCTTTATTTCCTAAATATTTATGTTGTAAACACGGTTAGACGACCTTGTTCTGAAATAAGATTAAACAAAATAAAATCCTGTTCATAAATAAAGCTTCCCTTTATATAAAGGAACTTAACAAATTTGTGTTTGCTGGCAGTTAGTTATTGAGAAAACTTGATAACTTTTTTTTATTTAGCTAAAAACTTGGGATTGGTGTGGTGCTAGATCTAAGATACCAGTCCCAAGTAAACAATCGATTTATAATACAGAGTGTTCATAAAGTCCCTTTAACCCCCCCCCCTCATTATGTTTGTCACTGAAAATAAGTTAACAAAACTTTGTTTATATCTAGTTTTGCGAAACAGGACACATTTTTTTGAAATATCTGAGTCTATGATTTTATGGGCTTAGGGCGGCAAGAGGGTTAACAATTTTAAATATAAAGGTAGGTCATGTAATACACTATTGAAAAGCTTGTTAAAAGAGAAACACAACGGCGTAAACTAGAGCTTAAAATCTTATTTCGTTTAATACCTCTGAAATGGAAATTGTGCTTCCTCATTTCGATAGTTTTTTTTAAAATAGTTTACTTGGTAATACCTCTGAAATTGACATTGTGCTTCCTCATTTTGTAAGCTGTTGTAAGTTGTGTTAAAATAGTTTACCTTTTAATACCTCTGAAATGGACATTGTGCTTCCTCATTTTGTAAATTGTGTTAAAATAGTTTTCTGGGTAATACCTCTGAAGTGGACATTGTGATTCCTCATTTCGTAAGTTGTTTTAAAATAGTTTATTTGGTAATACCTATGAAATGGAAATTGTGCTTCCTTATTTTGTAAGTTGTGTTAAAATAATTTACTTTTTAAATCATCTGAATGATCACTGTGCTTCAACATATTGTAAGTTGTGTTAAAACAATACAATTTTGTGTACTTTGCAAATTTGTTTAGCAACCATTATAATGTCCATAATATATTTTTGATATTTATCAGAATATCGATAGAAGTTTACACATGATTTTTTCTTTTTACGATATGGAACCCATAAATGTATTGATAAACCTCTAAATCAATAAACAACTTGCTTAGATACACAATACATAGTTTAGTAAAGGTGTGTACGTGTTGTTCGTTTAAAAAATAGTAAACCTAGTATGTTTCATATTCACTAATTCATAACTTTCTGGGTAAAACTTTATTTTAACATTGACAAAACCGGTTATGACAGTTAGTTGTGTATGCACACTTTTGTCATTACACAAATATTGGGACAGTTAATGCATTTTATTATGATTGAATAGGCAGTGTTATTTCTTGAACAATTTTATGTTTTGCTTTTGCGAGTAAAATTTGTCAATGATTTTCCCCGATTGTATCACTTCCACAGCCAATAAAACACTGACATGATCCGTACACGTGGCACTGTATCGGTGAAGTGCATTACGCAATTATGTATTCATGAAGGCAGAAAACTGCGACTCCATGGAACTGCGACTCCATGGCGTGTTTGTATTCAATCCTACGTAAACTTTGATCGACAGTGAGAATCAATAATTTATCCGCAAGAGTGCAGCACTTACACCCTTTGTTTTATTTTGTTTTTCGTGAATGAATTCTGATTTACGCAGAGGAACATAACCAGCCGTTGTATACCATTTCTGCTTTCTTCCATGAAACGTTTAAAAATGTACATACAGTATTTCTTTAATAGTCAGAGAAAAATATGTTTTTACCTATTTTCATTGTGTTATAAAGTAAATTATATTTCTAAATGTAGCTGTTATTAAATGTAAATCAATGTTGTAAGTTTTTAAGACAGTATGAAGAATAAATAATGGTTATTTCTTTTCAGAATAAATTCTCGATGCAATTAGTAAAGTTGTCCGATTAAAGAACAAACACATTTATGTATGACACATGCCTATTTATGGTTTATTTATTATAAACTTAATTTTTTTTTAAATTGCATCAATGGCGAATGGGCAGATGAAAATGATTTAAGTGCAATCAAAATTCAACTGTAAATAAAAATTTCAACAACATTGGCTGAATAAAAAGATATATTTCCTTGAATTATGAATGTACTTAATTCAAAATATTATTTGTTGCATTAGATAATTGAATTTAATTATGATATTTGTTTATGAAACAAAATTTTGTTAAAAGTTGCAGGTAGTAGATTGGACGATATGTTATATACAGAAAAAATGCTACGTTATTTCTAAAGGGGCACACGATCAGTTTGATCACGTGTGACCTCATGTTGAGCGATAAACTGAGGAAATTTGGCAGTTCTGCTTTGCATCGATTAATTGCGATGTTCTGTACATTAAAAACATATTAATACGGTTGCATATGAACAATTTACAACTGTCTTTAAACACATATGTTCTAATGGAGGATTTTTAACCCACTGTCCGGGCAGAAAGGGTTTGTTCTGTCCAATCATTGACGAGTTTTAGAAGAATGGTTCATTTTGTACGTGTTTACGATTTCAGCACGAGGCCTAGTTAACATGCTTTGTGGTGACCTAAAGGCATAACCTAACATTCAGTCTTCAAAAACGAAACAAATTAAATTTTGATTGAAGTTAAATTTAAATGTTTGGTTGTAAGGATTTTAGTTAGCTTTTGAATTACTTTCCAGGAGGTAGTATTTAAGTATTGAAAGAGGGGTACAAGATGGCAATGTTTAATAATTAATAATAATAATATAATACATTATTGTTAATTAGCTGTGTTAATTATGTGTTCAATATTATTATAAGATGGTTTTCTTAATAAAATCTGATAATAAATTATAAGAATTTAAACCAACTACAACTAAACACATACAACTTTTAAGAATTTCAATCTATTACGTGTAACTTCGAAGTATTACTCTATACAAATTGTAATCTATATATAAAAGCCAAATCCAGTGACTCACTGATCACGATTTCTCAAAAACTACTGAACGGATTGGAACGAAATTTGGTATGTAGCTTCCTCTAGGGCCATAGATGCTCACTAAGAAAGATTTTAAAAAAAAAAAATCGAAATTTTAGGGGGGGATTTGTTGGTCACAATTACTTAAAATCCCCATAAGAAATACATAGTGTAATATATTTATTGATATAATATATTTTTTGTTAATATACATTTAACTTTGATCCGTCTATTCGTGCAAAGCCGGATCGGGCCAGCTAGTATTTGATATATTTACTGAGAAAATAAACGCAGTGTGGAGAAATCCTCGCGGGAACACACGCTGTGCCGCGGATAGCTATTTACATTTGATTAAATATAAAACAGTACACAAGACTCACTAACGATGCATCTTTAATATGGTCAACCTCCGACAACTTATTGCCATAATCAAATGGGATTTTTACGATCTATGTTTTCCCCTTTATTACCTGAAAATAAATGTGTCTTGTTAAGGATGCATAAACATTATCTTTATGTATAACAATTAGCAATCATAAGTCTATCAGAAACTCATAAATTACGTGCATTTAAAATTAATTAAATAAATAACGGTTATTTAATAAATGTACTTACATTGTGTTTTAAACGTTATTTCTGTTCTGACGTCACGTTAGACTCGGAGTGTGATGCAGCAGTGGGATGAAAGTGGTGCTTTCCGTGGATATCCTTAATTAGAAGCTATTACACGTTATGTAACTTTGATTTAATTTAATTAGCGACTGCTTTTATAAAAGGTTGTAAACATAACCGCAGAAACTATGTGATAACGACAAAACACATGGCAGCCGCGTTGTGTTATACTTTGTTATAATTATCGGTGTGGTTGTAGTTTAAATGTCCTTTTTTACGTTAAAGAGAAAATGAACAAGGTTTAAAGTCAAAACTTTGAAAACGATATTCAGTTTGAAATGCAATTAATTAATCTGTATATATGAGGTCTGTTTAAAAAGTTCGGTGAATGGTATGATAATAACAGAATGTAGATTAGAAATACCTTTATTGGCCTTCAAAATACTCTCCACCAGACACAACGCACTTCTGACAACGTTCGTATGGCGCCTCAAAACTGTTGGAGAAGTCTTCATCTAGAATCGTTTTCAGAATTGCCAACACTTTGTTCTGAACCTCTTCAACGTCCGCAAACCGTGATCCCTTTAAGGCCTTCTTAAGACGTAGGAACAAAAATAAAATCAGTACGGTGGGTGTCGCAAAACTGTCACGCCACACTGAGTCAAAAATTTGCGTACATTGATGCTGGTTTGCGTTGGTGCATTGTCGTGCGGTAACATCCAATTTCCGGTCTGGAACATTTGTGGCCTAACACGCCGGATTCGCAGCAACAAATGTTTGAGGACCTCCAAGTAGGATGCGAGAGTCACCTTTTGGCCAGCAGGAACGAATTCGTTGTGGGTGTTTCTTTCTTTGTCAAAAGATGTGATCAACATGGTCTTCATTTTGGGGTTTTCCACGTGACTTTTTGTTCCTCCCGCAATTCACGAAAAATGACAGGTTCAGTCATGTCCATGCCTGCGTACAGATGACCCAGCACTGTTTCATGTGTTGAGTACCGTTACATCAGACCATTCACTGAACTTTTTAGACAGACCTCATATTTATCCTTTTCGTGTTACGTAATTTTTATTAGATCAGTTAATTAATTGTTGATATGATAAATTAAAATAAACGGCAAGAAGAGAGAAGTAGAATGAAAAATAATAGCTGCAATAACGAAATTTTTGATGACGACATGTAATCGTCGTCATCGTCCTTTTCGTTATTATTATTGCATTTTATTTTTACTACTTTCTTTTTACTTTAACAAGTCGTACAACTTATTATTGAATAATGCCAATAACCAATATACTTATAGTTGTTAATGAGCTTTGACAAAAGACTTCTAACAAATTAAATTAAATCATCTTCAGAGTTTTATTGTGTGTGCGTGTAACAGTAAATCACCCTGGAGCAAGAAGGTAGCCTTGACTTATTATAAGTAGAACGACTCATTATTTTAATGAAGACTGTGTAGCACCATATAACGTTACTATACCAGTAACTAATCTTCAACCTACGCAACTATGTTGGAGGTTCTCCCTGTAGAAGCCTGGATTTACGCAATTAACTGCTGTGTTTATCTGCTCACAATTTAATTCTGATAACCATAAGTAAATCTTAGTAACAAAACACAATATATTTGATACATTCATTGCTGCTAGCTAAATTAAAGAATATTGGACTGGAGCCATGGAGTTCTCTGAATGTAGGCAGTGTGTCAGTATTAAAGAAAGTGAGTCTAGCTGGAGGGATGCCAGCATTAGGACTTGTATTATTTAGCATTTTCATAAACGACATTCTACAAAATTGAAATACTGTAAATTTAATTTTTTATGCCGATGACTTTAAAATATATTTACAGTAAAGTAGAGGATTCCGGTAGAGCGGTGGAACGCATGAATCATGATATCTCAAATATTTCTCTGTGGTCTAGAAAAAACGGATTAAGAAAAGGTCTAAAACGCAGCCTATTATTTTGGGTTACTCTCGACTGTTGAACAAAATAGACTTAGACAGCTTTCGCAGACTTCAGTTTGATAACATCTTAGACTACTGTAACGAAGTTAAGGACCTTGGACTGCTCATTGATAGTAATCTGGCTTGGAAAGAGTATGCGACTGAGACGTGAAAAGAGTTTTAGCAGGGATGCATACCTTTAAAAAAATGCAAGATCTCTTGCCGTTCCTCGTCAGAGTGCTCTTTGTAAAATCTCTTAATATTTCCATATTTTACTTACTGTAACACTGTGGTCGGTGACATTTCCGTGGTGTTGGCTAACAGATTGCAGCGGGTACAGAACTACTGCAAGTTTATTTTTTTATTTAAAACGCGAAGCTCGTGTTTCTTTTTATTATAAAACATCTTAACATCTTAAAACTTAATGAACTACGGACATATCATACTCTGATGATGTTACATTCTATTCTAAAAACTGGCGTGTAGACTTTCCTGGCAGATAAAGTTTGCCTATATCTCTAACATAAGTGCAAAGAGCACTAGATGAGGTGGCACTACTCGTGTCATACCTTTGTACTTGTCTATGAAGTTAAATAATTTACTGTGCCCGCCTTCCGACTGTGGAATTCACTACTGGATGCAATTAGGTCTGCCGACGGCCGTGTCCGGTTTTTAAAGCTGGTGGTTTCATATTTTTTGTGCAAAATGGATGATGCATCCGAGTTTTGAATCGTACTTTAGAAGTGTTTATTGTTCAGTTGTATAAATGTGTATAAATGTTTAATTATGATCGTAATAAGTATTTAACCTGTAAGTATTACTTACTGTTATTGTTTTTATAGATTGTAAAGGTTTCGTTTATTTTTGTATGCTAAAAAACTATTTACTTTTAAGAATATTATGTTGTAAATGTTTGTAACTTTGTATTGGGGGTTAGGTCGAAGAAAGGGCTAAATAGTCCTAACCTCGCCCCCAAAAAATAAAGTCAATATCATATCCATACACTTAACGGGAAAAAATAAATGTAATGCCAGTTTAGTAGATTTAAAATAATAATTAAGAAGTTCCTCAACAATGTAAACTCTATTATGTATTAATATGTCGAAGTAGGTTTAACAAACATAGTAATGCGACATAATTTCTTGAAATATAAGGAACTTGTGTGTATATTGTTAGCAATAGCAATGCAGTCGCAATATACACATGTTTCTGTGAAAGCTCTGATTGTGTTGGAATAATTGTAAACCAGAGTTAATTTTAAACCGAACTAGTTGGCGAAAGCCTGCTTTTGTGGCAAGAGCAATACAATACTCTACGTCTTAGGTTACCTGAAATACTTGTACTTGTAGATTAGATATTCCTTGTTATACTAACAATTAATTTAGTGATTGTATATCAGAATGTAGGTTAACAAGGTGAAATAGAGGTTCTTGCATATTTTACGAATTTATTAGAAACAAACGGTGATCGATATTTGAATTCTTTGGAAGTTAAATAATTCAAGAATTTTCTATTTCTTATGTGAATTTAATGTAAAAGGTTAACCCTAGAATCGGTAGACAGCATCGATTGTATCGAATATTTGACCAACTAAAAATCATAAAATCTCAAAAAGACAAACAACGTTGGAAAGGAAATGATTTAAAATAAAATTTTTTCATTTACAAGTTTTTTTCTAAACGTATATTTACATACGTAATCGCAGTTTATTAGTTTTCTACAAATCAATCGGCGCCCGTAAATTCATTCTAAAACGTAACGTAATAACTCAACTTTCGACCCTCTCTACAGCCCGCCCAGTTTTTTTCCGAGTTAAACCTATATACCGTTGGATATGTCACAATTTTCTCTAAATAATGATGCCAAGCAATCAAAAATCCGTCAAAGACATCTATAGATATGGGTTATGTAGACCCTTGCAATTTGTCAGTTTTCCAACCAATAAATACGTAAAACTATTACACGTGATATGGGTATGATCCATGTCTATATTTAGAAATGTTTTGATACGGCTCTATAGAGAAAACTTCAAGTTAAGGTTTCGTGTGAACCGAATATGTTTTGCTGGAAAGGTTTGTTGTGTAGCATGTTTGAAAAATGCTTGCACATGCCAAAAAATCAATTCTCGTTAACATTGCCGGTTCTAGGGTTAAATCAAAGATAGTATTCTAAGAAATGATGTATTCGTTTGAAATAACAATGCCGTTAATCTATATTTCTAACATCAATTACTATTCTATTAGATTATAATAATATTTATTTATATAACTTTGACGTTCAAGGTTTAGCAAATAATATAATAATAAAAAAATAAGTTGTAAAGAAGTATAATTGCAAGAACACTTTTTCGTTCTACTTTTAGCACGGTTAAAATCAAAATTCTGTCCTTAATGTAACGGAAAACTTAATAGGTTTATAAAATGAACATATGCAAACTTGAAACTTATATGTGTTAGTGAAGATATTTTTCGAGAAGGCATTTTGAAGGGCGACACGTATATTGTAATCGGTAACAGCAGTTGAGAGGCAACGCTTTTAAAATATCTTGTTTAGAAAAACTGATATGGTAACCTCATACAGGCGTTCAAATAACACATTTAATACAGTTATAGTTGGCGTTTGATTCAAATTGAGAAAATTAAATGGGAAGCCGGGTGGCCTAGAGGATAAAGGTGTGGGTCCAGACTGTTACAGTTGGAATCTAGTTGGCTCGTTCAAGTTATTGGCGATCAATTTACCTTCGCTATAAACTTAATTACAATAAACGGTACCAGATAACTGCCACATACTTTCTCCCAGTTGAAACTTTATACCTTCCCAAGAGTAGCATAGGAGATGGTTATTTAGAACTGCAAAAGTAGGACATACCATGGAAAATATTAGATGCATGTAACACACATCCATATTATATTATTATTATTATTTAAACTATTCGATCGATTTCGAACAAATTTTCACCAAACATGTCAATTAGGCCTGTATAGATGCACGAAAAAAGGTTTTGAAAAAAATTGAAAAAAACCCCCTTTTTGGCCAAAAAACCCCCAAAAAATCAGTTAATTATTATTATTATTACCTAAACGAGAATTTTTAAAAAGATGCGGTTTTTTGCATATGGTAGGGTACATTAAGGGCTACAAATAAGACAAATTTTATTAAAATCGTAAGAGCCGTTTTTGAGAAATTTAGATTTGTCTCGTTTTTTAGCCATTTTTGGTTGGTAAAACACCTTAAAAATAAAAAAAATTTAAAATGAAGAAAAAACCCCTGGAGATATTCCAGAACTACACCTACATACCAAGTTTCATCAAAATCGGACGGTTGGTATGGTCTCCAGCTCTGTAGACATCCTTACAGACACACGGACAGACATCACCAAAAAAACACTTTTTTGGGTTCAGGGAGCACCAAAACAAATAATTCCACAAAAAATATTTTTCGGGATCAGGGAGCACCAAAACAGATAATTCCACTAAAAATTAAAATTCTAAAATTTGGACGAAAACAATACTTTCTCCATATACTACGTACGTATAGGGTGGAGAAAGTAAAAATGGATAACAAAAAGTAATATCTGTACCGATATTATTGGACCTTTCGTTGTCTGTGGTCAAAATAAGAATGGCTACAATGAAATTTTAAGCTTAAAACTGTACCGTACTAAACAGAACCGATGAAAAATATTAAAAGCATATTAAGGAACTTTTTTTTAAATAGTCTAAATATTGAATAGGTATTATTATATTATTAACATTCAGTTGTTGTGAGCTTAATTATTTCAGAAAGAAAGCAAAGATAATATGAGATTTGTATTATTTTAAAATCTTTAGTATTTTAACGTCAAGTTATTTTATCAAATTAATGTAATATCATCGAATTATATTATTTATTTGGAATTTACATAATATTGGTTTGTAACCATTTTGATATGTATTAACAAGTTGTTAAAAAATATCAATTAAAACGCGAGTTAGATGGGTTGGATTCAATAACTTCAAAATTTGTAATTATATCTTGACCGAGTTACTATGAACGATTTAATTGTAAACTAAGTTTTCGCTTAAAATAATTAATGATTGACTTCATTCGAAGAAGGAACCTCCACCAAGTCGGCTTTGCAATAATACGTAATTATTCGATTCAACTAATACAGTCAACTTATACGAGACCAAATTACCTAAAAAACCACAATTTGTATATTTTTTGCACAATATTCATTGTTAAAATTTTCCGTTTCACTAACTAATAAACTAAAGTGAAGGTTTTTACTATGAGTAACAATGTATAATACTAGACTAGTTTATCAGGATGATTCAGAACTAAGCGGAAATCTCTCGGAAGCTCATTCTATAGCTACAAATAAGAACAAAAAAAGATCAAATGAACATAGGTCCGAAAACGGTTCGTTTTCCAGAAATCCACCACTTAGATTTTTGTACAAATGAATTCGTATATTATAGAGAACTAGGGGCTCTGCCCCTGGTCGCTTCGCGTCCCAACCCCGCCTCGGCCTTCAGCCTTAGATGGCTGCTTCGCTTCGCTCGCAGTTGGAAAATTCGCTATAGAATCTCGTTAATCTTCTGTCAACTAAAATTATGAAACCAGGCTAAAATATATTAACAGTAATTGCAAGATTAATTATAACCTCAAATACGTGCTTTAGAAACGTGAGAGGCTTTCATTACGATTTTAGTCCTAGTTCTACTATCTTCTTTCAACTAAAGTTTTGAAACCAGGCTTAAATATAGTAAAAATTATTGCAGGATTAACATAACCTCAATACTATGTTTCAGAAATGAGACAGGGCTATATTACAAAATTGACTATTAGAATTTATCCATATTTGCCAAGTTTACCTTTTTTTTTTGATAAAATAAATTGTTAAATCAGGCCCAATTTATTCTAATTCCAACGTGATAAAACAGTATAAATTAGCTTGTTTTTTAACAGTAATTAAAAACTATTCAATGCACACCTGATAAAACAGTATAAATTGGCTTATTTATAAACAGCTGTTTTGATCGCTTTATTTACTAGTTCCTTGTTATTTTGTAACCAACATGGCAACCCAAGCCCTATGTTAAAAGTTTTCAACTTTTAAATTAGATTTTCTAAAAAAATTGAGTTTTTACACGAAATACAACTATATGTGTGTACTTAAAAATCAAAACTATACCTAAATACAAAATTTCTTTGAATTCGTTAGAGCCGTTTTCGAGATCCGCAACAGATACAATGATACAAAGATAGATACAAGAATTGCTCATTTAAAGTAATAGGATCATTTGACTAATTTTGTTTAAACTTGGCATGAACTTTAACCTAACAATGATATATCTCAAGAAAAATAAGCGATTATATCCAATAGTACGTTTCAAAATGGTGGCTGTTTGAACATTTCAAACCAAATTCCTCAAAAACCGTAAATTTAAAAAAATGTGTCAAAAAAATGTCAAGACACCTTTTTGTAGCCTTTTTATTTCCCTATCGGACGGTCTCACGGTCAAAACAAACAGATGAAGGATAATAGTTAAGTTAAAGATAATAACATATGCACATACAATTTTGTTGCGTTTACTGTGTTGGTATAGGATGCCGGGTTAAACAAACCAATTATTACACATAACTTTTAACACATTACATTTTATTTTTTAAGCAGAGC
The DNA here is from genome assembly GCA_018207615.1 of Philaenus spumarius. NCBI lineage: Eukaryota > Metazoa > Arthropoda > Insecta > Hemiptera > Aphrophoridae > Philaenus > Philaenus spumarius. Next base: position 23,451 of record JAGFPH010001805.1, on the reverse strand, counting down.
ACGCTTGGATGTGCACGCAAAGGTCCTTATCATAATTTGTTGAGGCGGAGAATAAACTTGTACGTTTTAACACGTTCACTGCTACGCAAATTCGTATTTCCTACGCTAGGAGCTGACGTTTTAATTTTTATATTTATAGCGTAGAATGAGTAGAAATTACTTTATTTTTTATTTTTGAACCTTTCTACGTAACAATCACTACTATTTTAAAGCATCCATAGCACATATTCTTATAATAGGCACGCAATGCTCTGTGCATTGAAAATACTCCCAATACGGGTGTTGGCGTGCGAAGCAAGCAATGCATTGTGTATTGAAAATACTCCCAATACGGAGATTAGCGTGTGAAGCAAGCAATGCACTGTGTATTGAAAATACTCCCAATACGGGTGTTGGCGTGGAAGCAAGCAATACACTGTGTATTGAAAATACTCCCAATATGGGGGTTGGCGTGATAAGCGGGCAATGCATTGTGTATTGAAAATGCTCCCAATACGAGGGTTGGCGTGCCGCTTTTCATATTGTTCAGTGTCAAGCTCACATGTGCGTCCTTAGCAGTGAACGTGTTAAGCACTATGGAATTTGGTACAACTTAGTATTCAAGCCGTATGTTATACTGCCTTAATTATAGTTAAGTAAAATATAATATAGAGTTTCTCAACATCATGTTGAATGCGATAAGTTTGGAACATTAGAAACGGCACATAAACAAACACATACGAAAACATATTATGTTTTAATATTAATACTCGTTCTGCTTTCACATAATCTACATTTTAGATAAAACGTTTTACTTATAAGCAGAAATAAATAAAAATCAAAAGATTTAGTTTAACAATGAGTAAAATCCTTTAGTTAAGGTGTATTTGATAGAAGTAATTACAATATGAGAAGTTAATTAAGTATTTCGTTTGCATAGGTTAACCACCCTAAGCATTTTTCTACACCTAAATTTTCACTTTGAAGGCTTCTTTTTAACATTGTTTGTCCTTCGTTGTTAAAGGGCCTCCATTAAATTATTTTAATTAATTATTACGTTAAGGCAAAATCAATGTCATACCAGCACCAGTGTATATATTTAGTGTTACATTATTGTACTAAAATTAAATTTATTTTGATCTTTGTAGGTTAAATCTAACAGCTGGAGTTAAAGTGGCAGTATTTTTTTTTTATGAAAACTTCTATAGGCGCACCGCGTCCAAAATATTGTGAATCGAATTTTACCGTCAAGCTCTACTATATACAGTACACACGTGCATAAAGCAGAGTATATAGTTAACTTGATAATACCTCTGAAATGGTGCTTCCTCATTCTTTAAGTTGTGTTAAAATAGTTTACGTGGTATACCTCTGAATGGTCATTGTGCTTCCTTATTTTGTAAGCTGTGTTAAAATAGTTTACTTTTTAATGTCCTGAAATGGACATTGTGCTTCCTCATTTCGTAAGTTGTTTTAAAATA
>JAGFPH010001805.1:0-19933 GCA_018207615.1 Philaenus spumarius | reverse complement strand
ATTTTTTGTATGTCCGTTATCGCCGAGCGGTTTCATTTGTTTCATCTCATTTTGTAATTCAAGTAAAGCTAAGTCAAATACTTTTATGAAATTTACAATGATAATTTACAAGTATTCAGTTTAATTCTTTGATTTATTCTCTACACTTCCTTATCCCCTACAGTTTCTTATTATAATACGCCATTTTTTGCAAAGGATATATTCCTAAATTACTATTAAAAACAGGCCTAGTTTTGTCAGCAGTAGTGTTCTGTTGTAGTGTTACTACAGTAGGAACATAAAAACTAGTGTTTTCAAAATAAGAAATTTGAAATTGATAAATATTTTTATATAATTCTATTTATAACTAAATTACGAAACGTTTTTACATTTATGAAAAAAATTACAATAATTTTTACTACTTTTTATGTAGGCCTAAAGTTGAACTTTTTCCTTTCGTTACTGAACATGCTAATAACTAATAAATGTTTCTTGATCTAATAACTTTGTTAATTTTACTTCAATAATTTTTTTACTGGCATATATGAATTTTTTTAACCTTTATCTACAAAATAGCTATGCAACACTTTTGAATTGGTTTAGAATAAACGTATAAAAACATGGTTGAAATACAAAAACTTGGACGATTTTTAACAAATTTGACGTTTACTGCCATTTTGTGAGCTTATCGTTAGAGATACGGAAAAATATCAAGAATATAATTTTGTTGAAAATCAAATTTGCTACCCGCAAAATGTCATTCGTTTTTAAATTAGACTTACGGTTAAGCCACAAACTGGCTTTGGAAAAAAGCTTACACTGAGAGAAACGGTGCGGCCGCCATTTTTATTTTATTAAAGGGGTTAAAAATACAAAATAGAAAAAACCTTATACATACATGGCTCAACCTAGGAATAAGGAATATTCATGCAAAAAAATCATCAAAATCGGTCAAGGCGTTTGGCCGTAATCGTGAGACAGACACACAGACATACAGACACACAGATGAAATGTCGAACGGTCGAGATAAAACGGAGACCTCGCTTCGCTCGGTCAATATAGGGTGTTTCGTAACTCTCGTCACATATTTTCTGGGATTGTTCCTGGTTAAAGTAGACACCAAATCACTGTTAATTTGAAAAAAGTTATGTTGACTTGTCTTCAATATTTAAAAAAATGGCGGCCTTTTAAAACTTTTAAACTGAAATAACGGAAAAGCTAGCGTTTTTCAGAAAAATGTCAAGAATAACTTTCCTTAGCCAATTTAATTCCCTACCGATTGAGTTTTTCGTTTTTGAAATTGGTTTGAGATTAACGGACTTATGGAAATTTTTCGCCAGACAGTGCACGCCCCTATTGGAGGCGATGTCCAGGATCGGACGGCAATGAAATAAAATAAGCAATATTTTATTGCAATAATAAATTTAATCAAACATATTTAATTTATTTCGACACAGAAACTGTTTCTTTACACTAATTTTTCTCAAATTTTATTCATGTATTGGTATGCACTTTTTAAGAGTTGTTTTAGTTACTACTAAAACTGTACCATCTGATAAATCAAATCAGCTGATTTGCATTTTGTTACCTTATTGTTTGTGATGATGTAGTAACACCGCCACCACCTCCACTGGCACCAGCTGATTCTGTTTTTGTTGACTTTATTATTGTTCTAAAGAAGTAATAAACAATACTCTATCCATAATGTTGTCTTTAGAAGAATTATAGCATTAAGTTTTTCATGCTTTAAACTGTGTTTGATTTTATTAATTAAAGTACAGAAAACCACACAAGCGCTGAGTATTGCCTCCATTTTCTTCCTAAGTGAAATAAAATCTGCCAATGAAAATATTGCAACATTCAGTTTAGTAACTAGGACAACTCTTAAATGTGCTTACCAGAAGCATCAATTTTATAAAAATTTGTGTAAAGAAACTGTTTTTCTGCGTCAAAATGAATGAAATGTATTTGATTAAATTTATGATTGCAATAAAATATTGTTTATTTTGTTAAATTGCTGTCCGATCCTGGACATCGCCCCCAAAAGGGGCGTGCACTGTCTGCCGAAAAATGCTGTAAGTCCGATATTCTCGAACCAATTTCAAAAAATGAAAACTCAATCGATAGGGAATCAAATTTTCTAAAAAAAAGTTATTCTTTACATTTTTTCGATAAATCGCTAGTTGAAAGTTTTAAATGGCTGCCATTTTAAAAATATTAAATACAAGTTAACATAACTTTTTCTCATGCTGGTAATATTAATACAAGTGATTGGTACTAATTTGGTATTATTTCGTTAAGTAATTTTTTAGATATGCAGTTTTTCATAAAAAAAAAAACATTTTGGTCAATGTAGGACAACCTAGTTAAACAGCTAGGATTCAAATGGCATCAATTTTGTTTAAAGTCTCCTACTATGTCGTTATTTTTCTAAACTAATGAACCCAGTCAGCTGTGTATAATAATATATTAATATTTGTTCATCACTACAGCAACCTCAACTAAATGCGCACTAATCTGAAAAGAGTTGCAATTTTTACGTGTAAATATTAAAGTATTATTTCGAAAACTAATGAGCCTATTTTACTTTTGCTAACAGTAGGCCTACAGATTGTGTATTTACTTGTTTTTGAGATGTTCGAGATAGTCTCAGAAATTACTGTGACTATTTGAAACAACACTTGTTTATGGTTGGTAATTTCAACATCTTGATTATTATACAGGGTGTGAATAAGGTCTGGGTACGGTTTAATATTTCGTATATAAAGAAAATTTGAAGGTAGATGTGATTGAGGAACCTCTATGTAAAAATACTATTTTATTACATTATAAAAAAAAATGTCCGCCATCTTGGATCCGCCATTTTGAATGTAGCTTTGTTTTTTTTAAATAGGAATATGGTCATGTGATACATCATTTCGATGTAGAATTTCAAGAAAAACCCAATGGTAAAATTTGCACATCCATATTTTCAACCGATTAAAAATGGCGGCCAAAAAACAACGAAATCCTGTTTTCCGATTTTGCCCCATTTTGCTGTAATATTTTTGTTTTAGTATTAATTATTATTCTTTTTGGATTCAGAATTAAATAAGCTTTCAAACGATATGCTACACAACGACATTTGGGAGTATTTAAAAATTTTCAGTTATAGAAATTTTGATTTTTACAAAATTGATTTCTAGTAGTTCAACCAAATATCGTTGTGTGGCATATCGTGTGATAGCTTATTTAATTCTGAATCAAAAAAGAATAATAATTAATATTAAAACAAAAATAATACATCAAAATAGGGCAAAATCGGAAAACACGATTTCGTTGTTTTTTGGCTGCCAATTTTAATCGGTTGAAAATATGGATTTGAAAAATTCACCGTTGGTTTTTTCTTGAAGTTCTACATCGAAATGATGTATCACATGACCACCTTCCTATTTAAAATAACAAAGATACATTCAAAATGGCGAAATTACTTTATTTTGATATCGTAATAAAATAAATATCATTTTTACATAGAGTAAGTTCCTCAATCACATCTACCTTCAAATTTTTCTTATATACGAAATATTAAACCGTTCCCAGACTTAATTGACACTCTGTATACTTACTAGTTTTAGAAAATTACTTTATAAATTAATAAATTTATCTTACGAGAAGCTATAAAGATGCTTTTTTTAAAGTTGTTGCAGTTGTTTACATTTTGCAATAAATGAAAATAAGATTTTTTTATAGCAATTTACTTTACAAAATAGCTGCTACTATATTAACAACATTCAGACAGTTAAGTTGAAGCATATAGTTAAATTATTGTAGGCTACTTTAGTCTAAAATAAATTACCCGAAAAACTATTATTTATCTCTTATTAAAATAAGGGTTGATAATTGACCGAGCGTAAGCAAGGTCTCCGTTTTAACTCGACCGTTCGGCATTTCGTCTGTGTGTCTGTGTGTCTGTCTCACGATTACGGCCAAACGCCTTGACCGATTTTGATGATTTTTTGCATGAATGTTCCTTATTCTTAGGCCGAGCCATGTATATATACGGTTTTTTTTTCCATTTTTCATTTTTAACCCCTTAAATAAAATAAAAACGGCTGCCGGACCGTTTCTCTCAGTGTAAGCTTTTTTCCAAAGCCAGTTTGTGGCTTAACCGTAAGTCGAATTTAAAAACTAATGAGATTTTGCTAGAAGGAAATTTTAAACAAAATTGTATTCTAGATTTTTTCCGTATCTCTAACGGTAAGCTCACAAAATGGCCGTAAACTTCGAATTTGTTAAAAATCGTCCAAGTTTTTGTATTTCAACCATGTTTTTATACGTTTATTCTAAACGAATTCAAAAGTGTTCCATAACGTTTTTGTAGATAAACGTTTAAAGAATTCAGGTATGCCAGTCAAAAAAATTATTGAAGTAAAATTAAGAAAGTTATTAGCTCAAGAAACAATCACGTTCAGTAACGAAAGGAAAATGTTTAACTTTAGGCCTACATAAAAAGTAGTAAAAATTATTGTAAAAGTTTCGTAATTTAGTTCTAAATAGAATTGTATAAAAATATGTATCAATTTCAAATTTATTATTTTGAAAACACCAGTTTTTATGTTCCTACTACAAGACTGCTAACAAAACTAGGCCTGTTTTGAATAGTAATTTAGGAATATATCATTTGCCCCAAAATAACATATTATTATAAGAAAGTGTAGAGGATAAATCAAAGAATTGAACTGTATACATGTAAATTATCATTGTAAATTTTATAAAAGTATTTGACTTAGCTTTACTTGAATTACAAAATGAGATGAAACAAATGAAACCTCGCGGCGATAAAGGACATACAAAAAATGCCCCGTGGGAAGTGTTGGTACATGGGTTGAGATCACTATCACGACGTTTAAACGTCGTTTGTTTTCATTATTTCTAATATTGGAATATGATATGGAACTTAAGTTAACTTATGATACATTGTTAAGTTTGAGTTATTTAGTATGTAAATATTTAATTGTATGTTGTCCCTCTATAACGCGATATTTTTAGCTATCTTACCCATTATTAACCTAAATAAAACACAATGCCTCTAAAAGAAAATCTTTAGCAGTTAAAGCTAAAGAAAAGAAATAAAAACGAGAACTAGAAATCCCGGAATCGTGGGAATTGTAAATAATGTTTCACTGGCTAAACCTTGTGCTTACTTCCTTACTGGCACACTATTTTTAACCTAAGCTCAAAACCACATTTGTTATTTCAAAGAGCGAGGTCTACTGTTCACAGAACTACTAGTAATGACCGAGAGAAGCGAGGTATCCGATTTAGCTCGACTGTTCGGCATTTCGTCTGTCTGTCTGTCTCACGATTACGGCCAAACGCCTTGACCGATTGTCGTGATTTTTTGCATGAATGTTCCTTATTCCTAGGTCGAGCTCTGAATGTATACGGTTTTCCATTTTCTTTTTTAACCCTTTAAATAAAATAAAAATGGCGGCCGCACCGTTTCTCTGTGTAAGGTTTTTTCCAAAGCCAGTTTGTGGCTTAACCGTAAGTCGAATTGAAAAACTAATAACATTTGGTAGCAAATTTAATGTTCAACAAAATTGGTTTCTTGATTTTTTCCGTATCTCTAACGGCTCACAAAATGGCCGAAAACTTCAAATTTTTTTTAAATCGTCCAAGTTTTTGCATTTTAACCATGTTTTTTATACGTTTATTCTTTAGAAATCTTCATAAAACCTTATAGTTTTATGAAGAACGAGAGAGATAGCGCGCAAACTGTTGTCTTGCTCTTTCCTGCGCTACGTCAGTGTGGCCGCTGTGACTGTGAGTGAGTTGTGGAGGGGGAGCCGAGATAAGGAGCCCGAGATTGCGTCGCATTTACAGAGTTGTAGCAATGAATACTTAAATGTTAAAAAGCGCAGGTCTTATGGACTCAATTCTAATAGATTTTTCTAACTTGAAGTTGTAGTACAGCAATGAACCGCGACGCAGTGCTAGCAAACTATTTTGTGCGCGGTCAAGAGACCGCTCAACCGGTCAACTAAGTGTCGCTCTCGCTTTGTCTGGTCGCCTTGTACCAGAGAGAGAGGGGAAGAAAACATTGTATCTCGCGCTCTCTCGCACTTACCGCGAGTTAAACGGTTTGCCAGCGTTTCCTCGCGGTTCATTGCTGTACTACAACTTCAAGTTAGTAAAATCTATTATAATTCAGTACACAGGACCTGCGCTTCTTAACTTTTAAGTATTCATCGGTTGCAGTCCTTTAAAACCACGTCTGTTATTTTAAAGATCGAGGTCTACTGTTCACAGAACTACTAGTATAATAGTAGTAATACTTTTTAAATAAACATTCGATAACAATTTATTAAATGATGCAGCTTTAACATTGCACAATAACTACTAAATAGTAAACTACACCCATCTTAATTTCTTGAAAGTCAAACAGAAATAGTTGGCACATTAAACACAAATTGGTGTAGGAGTTTCAACAGGTGCAACAGATAATATTGTAGGAAGCAAATTATACTGTCAACCTCATTCCTACCTACAATCTCTACAACCACATGAAGTGCACAAATTGCTTTTAATCCTCTTTATATACGTCATCTTAGAAGTAACAAAGTATATGTTAGTGTTTCTTAGTTTCATCTACATAATTTTATTATATAAAAGACAAGTACTAAAATTAGTTTCTGAAATAGTTTAACTCAAGTTCAAAAATATTAGATTGGAAATACTGTAAAATATATTAGGTACAAATTTAATTTGTTTCCGATTCGATATAATGTATCAAAATGTAGGAGAAACGATGTTGAAGGAAAGTTTTTGTTAACTATACAGTAATCCTTTGTATTTTGCCTTCCTTGCATAACCGAAAATAAAGGAAAGAGCTTAGTGGTTCAAAATTGTTTTTATATCTTTCGCTTTGTATGTTTTTTACTCAGGACACAAAATATGTTTCTACGTTTAAGGTAAAACAAACTGGTGAATGGCAAGCAAATTGAAGTCAGGTTTGAAGAAAAACTAACAAAAGCAATTATATAGAAATAACAATGATAAAGTTAGAACAAGAATGCGTAATTTTTATATAATTTAAATATCTGTAGTGGTTTATTGGAGTAAAATGACATTGGGTGAAAGACTGTTCAAATGAAAGGCTGCGTTCAACACAGCAATGATTGCTAATTAGTTGTAATTACCTAATTTGTTTGGACCAAAATAAATGGATACTGTTTGGTATTCCAGTATAAATTTTCTCATAGAAATCAATAAGTGCATAATATATGCAAGGTTTATTTTATTTAAAATTATTGATTTGAACAACTATTTCATAAATTTTAAAACAAAGTTGGCGCCTTTTAAAATTGTGTTTGTTTCTCTTTTGTCGTTTATAACTTTACTAATGGAAAGCGTATAGCGTAGGTCAAGGCCGTAGTCAGGGGGTGCTTAGGGGGTCAAACCCCCCCCCCGCTGAAATCTCAAAATTAATACTAGATTTAAAAAGTGCAAATTAAATTATTAAAATAGACTACACAACAGAGGATCCAGCAACATATTTTACATCATTGTGCATTGCATGCAGACTGATAGGCTATTTAGATTTACTTGATTAAACTACAATGTAAAATACACATGGATGCAGTAGGTTACAGCCTTACTCTCTTGCGAGCTTGATCTGATCTATTAAATAAGAAAACTATGAAGGTTCAACAAAAATACTTTACTTTAACAAAACACGCAATGCATTGTGTATTGAAAATTCTCCCAATACGGGGGTTGGCGTGAGGAGCACGGAATACACTGTATATCGAAAATACCCCCAATACGGGGGTTGGCGTGCGAAGCACGCATTGCATTATGTATTGAAAATATGCCTAATACGGGGGTTGGCGTGCGAAGCACGCAAAGCTCTGTGTATTGAAAATTCTCCCAATACGGGGGTTGCGTGCGAACTCTGTGTATTGAAAATACTTCCAATACGGGGGTTGGCGTGCAATGCACTGTGCGTCGGCCGCTTCTCATAGTGTTCAGGTCAAGCTCAGTGCGTCTTTATCCGTGAATGTCGTAAAAGGGGTTTAATTCAAATCCCCGGTCCTGGTCTGCCCCCCCCCCCCCTCCCCAAAGTTTTCGTGGCTACGGCCTTGGCGTAGGTGTTCAGAGTATATCGCAAATAAACTGTTGAAACATATAGAAACCTAGTAACATATGAAACTGTTTGGGAGATTCTAAATGTTTCATAAACGGTATCACAACTGTATCTCATACTCTGCTAACACAAATATAAATAAGCCAAAACATTTACTCTCTCTGTAACAAATCTATTGGACCTTGGAAAGGATTACAGTACCGTGAAATTTCACAAACAGATTCATATTAGCTGATAGTGCTCAATAAGGAACATTTTTTTTATAATTCCAGTATTTAAAGTAAACAAAAGAATATTGTTGATCTGAAAAAAATAATACTGTTTAATAAATTTATGAACGAAACACTCAAACATTTTAACGAAGAAAAATAATTATATCGGACAGTCAAAAGTCACGGGATATAAGTTTTGATATCCCGAAAAGCTGACGTAAAATGATTAATCGATGCGTCACTAAGGGCGAAGCTTTTTCAATTACAGCCTGTAGAGTCGATATCTCGAAACTTTGCTATTAATGGTCCTAATCTCACTGAAAACTTTCCTACAATGGTTTGAAATGTTTGTCTGGGTTTAGAACTAAGTGATTTCACACTTAATTTATTTGTTCGGAATTCCCGCGAATGTGGTCTACACTTTGTTGTTCAGTAGAAAGAACAAATTATTTTAAAAGAATAAAAATTGCAGTCAAATTATAATAATTTGTTATACCCTTTTACTTTTGATCTAATTTAGTTGTAAAATCCACCACATATATATATATTTTTTTTTGTTAACTAACTTGATTTGTTATGAAATAAAATTTTGCAGCACAGGTCACGTCTAGTTTTGCGTTATTTGTTTAATGACTTTACCTAATTAAAATAAGACATATTACTTTGTTTAAGCAAAAATTTCTTTTATAAAATTACTAGGCCACATAAATATTGGATCCATGATATGCACCACGGTAACTAGAACTAATACGGTAGGGCTCACGCGCATCTGGCTGTGAGGCCGTGACGTCATCTGCATCAAGCCGGCCTCGCGGTCCACTATGTAGCTGCTCTACTCTAATCCAAATAGGAAGCGATTTTATCAAGCTTATGGTTGGCAATTCCTATTACAGTACTTAGACTATTATTATTATTCTCAATAACACTGACGTACATGTCAAGCAATTTGTTTGGAATTTATTTATTTTACTAGGCTAAGTTAGTTTACTACTGAAGAACTACTTGCAGTATAATAATTGTTTTTAATATCTTTAAACGGTTTTACAAGTACAATCGAACTCACATTGTCTTCATAGTGAAACTTCTTAACAAAACTGTATTTTAAAAAGGTTCAAGGGTTAAATAATAATTTTGTTAAATGAGAATGTTTTTACTTATGTAGTATTTTACTAATGAAAAAAATCTTCTACATACATTAAAAATAAAAAAAAAAAAAATAAAATAAAAATGTCAAAACATTTGTATAAAACAATTTAAATACATATTAAAAAGATTTTTTAAAGGAATCCTTACAAGTCAACATAATATATATTTACGTTAATAATTTAGAAATGTTACCATACTAAAATACTAATGTTGTTCTAGTTACCGTGATATGCACTATAAAACTCTTATCGGTACGACCTGCTTTTACAACGTAATTTGTACCAGGAAAGAATTTAAAATGGATATTGGAAAAGTTTAATGAAAACTCGTTTCATATAAGTATGCAATTTTAGTACTTACAAGGACTAATAATAACAATGCTTTTACTTGAAAAATATTTGTTTTGGAAATTATTTTCTTATTATACTTTCGACTCAAATAATGTTTGTAAAACATGTAAGATACAATTTTACGATTGAACTTTCACCTTTATAGGCTACTAGCTGGCCCGATCCGGCTTTGCGCGGATAGACAAATCAAAGTTAAATGTATATTAACAAAAATATATTATATCAATAAATACATTACACTATGTATTTCTCAGGGGATTTTTAGTAACTTTGACACCCCAAACCATCCTAAAATTTCGATTTTTTTAAAAGCTTTCTTACCGAGAACCTAGGGTCCTAGAGGAAACTACATACCAAATTTCATTCCAATCCGTTCGGTGGTTTTGGAGAAATCGTGATTTAGTAACTTTAACCCCCCAAAACCCCCCTAAAATTTCGAATTTTTTGAAAACTTTTCTTAGACAGCACGTATTGGAGCTACATACCACCTAGAGGAAGCTACATACCACATTTCATTCCAATCCGTTCGGTGTTTTTTTTAGTAACTTTGACACTCCCCCCAAACCTCCACTAAAATTACGACTTTTTTAAACCCTTTCTTGGCGAGCACCTAAAGTCCTAGAAGAAAGCTACATACCAAATTTTATTCCAATCCGTTTGGTAGTTTTGGAGAAATCGTAATTAAGTAACTTTTACCCAAACACCCCCCCCCTTAAGATTTCGAATTTTTTCAAACCCATTCTTATGCAGCACCTACGGTCCTAGAGGAAGCTACATACCAAATTTGATTAAAATCCATTCAGTAGTTTTAGAGTAAACGTGATTTAGTAACTTTGACCTCCCCAAACCCCCCTAAAATTTTAAAATTTTTAAAACCTTTCTCAGTGAGCACCTATGGTCCTAGAGGAAGCTAAATACCAAATTTCTTTCCAATCCGTCCAGTAGTTTTTGAGAAATCGTGATCAGTGATTCAGTGGATTTGGCTTTTATATATATAGATTTTAGGACTCTTTTTGATTATTAGATATATCAATATTTTTATCTTTTACATGGAATTTTGGTTTTAGTTGATCACTTAACACTTGATTTTTTAATTAGTAATGAAACGATTTTTTTATTAAGGAACTTGTTTGAGTTCCTGATACTCTCTAAGGGACTCATCCGTTCGCGTATCTGTTTCACCTGTTTTATTTTACCGGTTGGAAATTATTTGATAATTGCTTTTAGTCCCTAATTTACACGTGTCTTTTCCTATTGCATTGTGTCATGTCAAAGCGTGAATTCAAGGTATGGGTTGATTTCTCATCCATATATGGAAAGATCAGCAACAGTTCATAGGAAGAACATGATGATAATGTTTAAATCTTGCCCTGTTCAGATGTAGGCTTGTCTTTTATAACTTAAATGAAGTTATTCTCTTTGTTTAACATAATACCTCGGTAATTGTCTACAACATACAAAATTAGTTAAAAACCAAAATTGTTTGAATTCTTCTAGTTTTTATAAATAAGATAAAATAAATTTCTGTCAAATGTTGGTTTTAGGATAGTTTTAAATGTTGTAGACAATTAATTAACAAGAATTCCTGTTTTCAGTTTTTCGTCAATAACAGTTATCTTTCGACCAACAGAAAAAACAAAAAACATACATTTTTCGTAAAAAAATACAATATTATCTCTTGTACATTTTTTGTAGTTGGTGGATTTCGACTAAACTAAGCCGAATTCAAAAAAAAAATTACTAAACGTTTTTCATTTATTTCAGTGTATACAATCCGATCCTGTATAGCCCGTTAATATATATATATATATATTTGGAAGAAGTAATTAATTCTATTTAAATGGGCAGAAAGTTATTTGTACTCGAAAGAAAGAATTTTATTTGATAGTATATTACCTTATAATGACCATGATTGTATTGATAGTGCATTATGATTTACTGTATTTACAAAATTAGGGCATGTATTTCTATAATAAACATTTTTGGCAAACCCTCCTATTTTATAAAACACTAATCATAACAGGTTGATAGCTAGTTGCATACTTTACATATTTTTTTAAACAATTGACCTATTTAATTTATAGGAGCTCAGATTCACAGCCATTTCAATACTTTTTTGCCACCCTATAAACTAGGAAAATGTCCATTTGCATCTCATATAAGGGATTATGATATTTCAGTGAAATCACTCATTATACTCATAATGTCAAACACTTTTAGGTTTAGACGAGGCACCAAGCGTAGAAACTGTCTTGACATCCTGCTAATAACTTAAGCCTGCGCAGAACTTCCTGATTGGATGAAAGGATTAGAGACAAGATGGCTGAGATGCGGTGATTAATATTATGGCTTCTTAGTTCGAGCTAATGCTCAGACCGAATAGAATTTTAAAATTGCATATTTATGATAAAATACTGTTGCCGAGTTTTAATATTTGTGTTACAGATATTATGTTTTTTATTTTACATGAAGTAGTCTTCAAACTATTCTTCCACCGTAGTTTTGGAAATGCATGTAATCTGCAATGGAAAAATGAGCCTAAAACGCTTTTCATTACACCACCAAAACAGTAAAACAATAATTGTATAATAAAAGTATCAAAATTAGCTAAAACTAATTATATGAGACAATAAGTTTATGTAATCATTTTCCTTTTTCAACCATCACCTCATCCTGCGAACACTACCAATAATAAGTCTACAAATTTATTCTATATATATATATATATATTATCATTTGGCAATAGATCGCAGATAGCTCACCATTCTTACATTGTTTGACTTTTCTAAGGTATTTGATCGTGTGAATCATTCGTTGCTATTTGAGGAGTTACGGAGTATAGGTCTTTTTTATTTTATTTTTTTCCTTCAGTAGACCTAACATAGTATTTTTAAACACATTATCAGAAATTAGGCTACTTGATGTCTATAATCTTACTTGAGGAGGGGAAATCCATCATGGACACTATGCTACTTCATGACTCTTACCGGCTAAAACCACCTCTTCACTCCCTATAGGCTGTTATCTGCTATGGCGATCCTACATTCTTCCTCCTTCTGGCTCATAATGCTTCTGATGCATTTTGCACCTGCTTGCCATGCGCTTTCACCTTCCATCATCAATTGGATTAGTCTACTTTCTGCAAGTACTGTTGCTCCACATATGTTACAGCTCTTCTCTGTCAGCGTCACATCTTTTACATTCACACAATGTATGTTCAAGAGTGTCAATTTCCCTGCAGTAAAAACATCCAGGATCTTTTCTACGTCTAAAACTGTGGAGATATTGGCCAAACTCACCATGGCCTGTCAGCACCCGTGTGATGAAGTAGTATACCTCTCCATACTGCCTGTTTATCCAGCTGACTATGTTCGGTATGAGCCTCTTAGTAAGTTTTCCTATACCATTGTCTTCTGTCCACTTAAGCTTCAATTTCTTCAATGCCTCCTTCCTAATGTTTTTTCGGCAGATGTTGTCGCCTCGAACTATTCCAGGTCTCCCCCCCACTATGTGGGAACAATGTGGGGCACCCCTGCCAATACAACCACCACGTCCGTCGAGGCTGTCCTTATGCACCTGAGGGCTATTCTTCTTTGAAGTAACATAGTATAGATCTGGCGCCTGTATACATCTCATGGGTTCATTCCTATATTTCAGGAAGAACTCAGTTTGTTTATGAAGGGGAGATTAGGTGTAGTTGAAGTGATGTCTACAGTGTGGTTCCACAGAGATCATCCACATGGTGTTGAGTCGTTTACTTTTTAGCATATATATAAATGATATATACAGAGTGTTCATAAAGTCCATTTAACCCCCTACATTATTTTTGTTACGGAAAATAAGTTAACAAAACTTTGTATATATCTTGTGTCGCATAATAGGACACATGTTTTTACATACCTGAACCTTCATGGTTTTGGGGGGCTTGAGAGGGGTCAGGGAGATTAACAATTTCAATTATAAAAGTAGGTCATGTAATACACCATTGAAAAGCTTATTAAAAGAGAAACACAACGGCGCAAACTAGAGCTTTAATAGCTTACTTCGTTTCAAAGTAATGGACAATCAAAGTTTTGGAAAATAACATACAACCTACTTATATCTAATATTAACAAATTAATAACATACTATGATACTATGATAACAATATCATTTTCCAGAACTTTGATAAGTATATTTAGGCCTACATTTCAAAATATTTGATATCACAATTATGGACCACATTATGGACCACATATGGCTGTGGACCACATGAACCACGATATTAAGCACGTTCCTCAGTGGGCGAGGGAACGGGTTCAGGATTAAGAGTGCAAAAACTTAACCAATTATTTTCGGATATTCCCGATTATTAAACAAACTAGAAATAAACACACTTCCTTGACTAAAGTTAGATAACTACTTTTTAGACTATTATGGAAAAGTAAAGGACTAACTGGATATTGCCAGGGAGACTGACGTGAAGGGACTATTTGACTTATATGTGTTTATAATAGGGTTTTTGCTGGGATGCACTCGTTGAAAAAATGCAGGACGTCTTGCCTTTCCAAATTAGAGTACTCTTAGTTAAATTCTTGATATTTCCCTTCTTTACTTATAGTGAATGGCATGTCAGTGGTGTTGGCTAACAAATTGCAGCGGGCACATAATTATTGCACAGGCCTACACTTTATCTTTGGTTTAAAACGCGATGTCCACATACTACTTACTATAAAACTCTTAATATTTTAATACTCATTGATTTAGGTTTTTTCCATTTTTTAATTATGCTACATTCTGTCCTACAAAAGGTGCACCTGGCAAAAGGTTTTGTATATTCATCCGGGTGCAAAGAGCACAAGAAGAGGATCTACTATACCACTATACCGAACCGTAATGTTTAAAAAAATTCTTAACTGTGTCCGCTTGCCGCTTACGGAATTCACTCCCTGAAGCAACAAAGTTGGTTGACCGCCGAGTCCAGTTAAAAAAATCCTGAAACCTTACTTTACTAGTAGTTCTGTGAACAGTAGACCTCGCTCGTTGAATAACAAATGTGGTTTTGAGCTTAGGTTAAAAATAGTGTGCCAGTAATGAAGTAGAAGGTTTAGCCAGTGAAAATTGTACCACCTTTAAAGAAATAATGACAACAATTTGGAATGCGTGCTGGGCTAAGACTAAGATGGTACATACAATCCTATAAGAATTAAAACTTTACCGAGTACAGCAAAAGATCTGTAACCTTACCTTATTTAAAGTTGATATTGACGACCTGAGTTAGCTATTTACAGGAAATACAATAAATACAATTCATATAACAAATAGTTAAGTTTATTAATTACTTGCAAATTTATATGCAAAATCACATGCCTTTAAATTGATATGCTCTTAGTTATAATTGAAAAGAAATTTATGGATAGTTTACCTTTACAATATTGATTTTGATTAAATTTAAAAGATCCCTCCCCTAAAGTAAAATTATAAAAACCCTCCCTATTTATAATAAAAAGATTTATTACTTTTTACAAGATTACAAGATTAAATACATAGCACCATGGATTTATTAATAACACTTGTTTTGTTGGCCAACCTTAATACTAAGTCAAATTAAATAATAAAAATAATGGCGTTTAATGATTTTCAGAGACGTCTCTCATTTAAGAAAAAAAAAGGTTTTTTGAATTTAAAATAAAATCCCTTGAGAAATGTGGTTCCAAAAATTTGCTAGCGGTACCATCCAAATTATTTAATTAAAAGAAATTTACATGCAGCCTTTATCAGATTATTTTTGTATTTTTCTCGTTATAAAATAGCCTTCATTAATTCTGATGTTGAGACACAGGTAATTGCTATTTTGAATTATATATAAATTATCTATTAATAGTCACTGATATTTCACTAAGTTGGAGTTTTACACTAACAGTTCTTTTAAAGGCAGAAATTTTCAATAATTAAGCTTATTCAGTTTTTGTAGGTCATTGTTGCACCAGTTGTAAACTATGAAACAAAATACAACATAATTTTAGTTTCAGAACCAAAAGGTTAAGTGTAAAAATCATGTGCAAAACAGAATTGTAATATTATGCAAGAAACTAAATGTATGGTAACATATTGTTTTATAAAATTAATAACAGAAAAATTTGAACAGAGACTATTGCTCTGCTCTACTGATATGTTTCTCCTTTATATGGCGCAAAAGGCTACTATATTTTAAACTGAAATTTGCTGAAGGCTTATAGGCTGTATCGTAGGGTTAAAAGAAATAGCTGTATAGGTTAAATTTACTTATAGATTAACAAAATTACTCTGTAACTGCAGATATATAATTATAGCTAAAATTTACAACAGTACAAATTAATATAGCAACTCAGATGGAAATATAATTAAGAATTTGTTTAAATCTTTACCTGGTAATATATATCAAAATGTTTAAACGTATTCACATGTTTTGTGAAGTAACGAAACTTGACCGTCCGCTTTACAATATGAATAACTTTCGCGACATTACTGTTTTTGATTTATCGCACTTTGTAAACGACTATTTTTGATTAAAGAACTAGTTTACGTTTCCCTTCGCATTTTACAAACGTTTACTTTTCCATGAGGTTTTCGAAGTTTAGTTCATGTCAGACGTTGAAGGTCTTTTCAAGTTCAAGGTTAATTTCAAAGAGAAAGACGAACGGAGGCTTGGATTACTTGCCTTTATCTACGCATGCGCTTAGCAATGTTAATAGTCAGCTGATTGGAGTTATGTTCGCTCCCCGCTAGATGCCGTGGGCGTTCAGTGTATTAAGCAGGGATTTACTTTTAGTTTAACGAGAGTGCTTTTTGCTTCAATTAGTGGCGCGCTATTTAAATAACGGCACAAAATTATTTTGCAATTTATACGACTTCGACTCTAAATACTGTATGGTGCAACAAATAAACAAAATTAATAAGATAATGTAGTAGTAAAGGATTACAACTCAGTAAACGCGACGCAACGCCATCGGGCTCCTTATCTCGGCTCCCCTTCCACAACTCACAGTCATAGCGGCCACACTGACGTAGCGCAGAAAAGAGCAAAAGAGCAGGTAGCGCTCTCTTTCACCCTCTCCATAAAATTATAAGGTTTTATGAAGATATCTAAAGAATAAACGTATAAAAAGATGGTTGAAATACAAAAACTTGGACGATTTTGAACAAATTTGAAGTTTTCGGCCATTTTGTGAGCTTACCGTTAGAGATACGAAAATACATCAAGAACACAATTTTGTAGAACATCAAATTTGCTACAGGCATAATGCTATTCGTTTTTAAATTCGACTTACGGTTAATCCATAAATTGGCTTTGGAAAAAGCTTACACTGAGGTGCGGCCGCCATTTTAATTTTATTTAAGGAGTTAAAAATGAAAAATGGATAAAACCATATATACACATGGCTCGGCCTAGGAATAAGGACCATTCATACAAAATTCATGACAATCGGTCAATGCGTTTGGCCGTAATCGAGAAACAGGCGGACAGACAGACGGACACACAGACACACAGACGAAGTGCATAACGTTCGAGCTAAAACGGAGATCTCGCTTCGCTCGGTAAATAAATAAAGTCGAAGAAGCATCCTTGTCGTAAAGTGAATAGGTTTCAGATTTGTATGATTAGGTGTATGAATGGTTGTAGGAAAGAGTTTGTATTTTTTGGAGTAATTGTAATTGAGAAAATTGTAAAATAATTTTTTTTTAAATAATTAGTTGGTATTATTTGTTGTTTGTTTTGTATATTGCCATGTGTTTTCGTTATGGTATAATATTTAAATTTTTTGTAATCTATATATATATAAGCAAAATACCACTGACTCACTCACTCACTGACTCACTCATCACGATTTCTCAAAAACTACAAAACGGATTGAAATGAAAATTGGTATGTAACTTTCTCTAGGGCCATAGGTGCTCACTAAGAAAGGGTTTTAAAAAATTCGAAATTTTAGGGGGGGGATTCAAAATAATTAAAAAACGATTTCTTCAAAACTAACGAACGGATTGGAATGCAACTTGGTATGTAGCTTCCTCTAGGTCCATAGGTACTTCCTAAGAAAGCGTTTGAAAAAATTAGAAATTTTAGGGGGGTTTGGGGGATCAAAGTTATTAAATCACGATTTCTTCAAAACTACCGAACGGATTGGAATGAAATTTGGTATGTAGCTTCCTCTAGGGCCATAAATGTTCACTAAAAAAGGGTTTTAAAAAATTGGAAATTTTAGGGGGTTTGGTGGGTAAAAATGACTAAATCAAGGTTTTTTTTTAAAATTTCTGAACAGATTGAAATGAAATTTGGTAAGTAGCTTCCTCTAGGGCTATAGGCGCTCGCTAAGAAAGGGTTTGAACAAATTCGAAATTTTAGTGGGGGGTTTGGGGGGGATCAAAGTTATTAAATCACGATTTATTCAAAACTACCGAAAGGATTGGAATGCAATTTGGTATGTAGCTTCCCCTAGGGCCATGGGTGCTCACTAAGAAAGGGTGACTGAACACTTAAAAAGAATACAATTACGTTAAAAAGACTGAAAATACCAACCACCACGGGCAACGCTAGTTACGGGTCAGCTAGTTTCTTTATAAAGTAATGTATTTATGTAATGGGTTAGATGGAAGAGAGAACTCTAAAGTCTTAATCTCGACCTAATAAAGGTATAGTAATAATAATAATCTTAAGAAGTTATTGGAGTGGTTACCTTTCGTTGTTGAAAGATAAGATACTGGTTTAAACTTGCATGAAAGCATTACATTGAGTACAAGTGTAAATTATTTAAATTGTATACACATTCCCGCAATAAAACATATCGTGGAGTATGAGAGTTCTCGTAACTTATCTATGTTCAAACTATCCTCACCCAATATATACTTGGGTCTATAGCCTATCTTAAGTTTATGTGTATATAAAAATGTTTTACATTAGTATACAGTCCACAAATAGCTACATAATGATAAGCTTTCAGAAAAAATGTTTACTCCAGTCAGAAGACAATCGAAATGTTGAGTTTGGAACGTTAAAACAATCGAATTGACCGATGTCAGTGTCAAATCTTAGTTTTCGTCTTAGCTGAGGGTAGTAATTACACTCTAAAAGTTTTCACCCTATGGTTGGGTTTAGAAACGAGGTGACATGTTCAAACAATCGATATCAGTATTAAATCGCAGTTTTATAGGTCGAAGAGTTTAATAGTGACTCTCCGAAGTGTCTAGCCCTAGGTTCTTGGTTTGGGGTAACGGGATGGAGTGTTATGAGAGTCGTCTAAATATTGTAAAAAAATATCGTTTGAAAAATTATGGCGTAGCAAAGCACAAGTACTCTACTAGTTTTGATTTTATATAATTATTTTTACTTTCTCCCCTCAATACGTAGTATACGGTGAAAGTAATGTTTTCGTCCAAATTTTCGAATTTGAATTTTTAGTGGAATTATTTGTTTTGGTGCTCCCTGAACCTCAAAAAATTGTTTAGTGGAATTATCTGTGTTGGTGCTCCCTGAACAAAAAAAGTATTTTTTTTTGTGATGTCTGTCCGTGGATGTGTACAGAGCTGGAGACCATACCAACGGTCCGATTTTGATTAAATTTGGTATGTAGGTGTAGTTCTGGAATATCTCCAGGCGTTTTTTTCCATTTTTTCAAATTTTTGATTTTTAAGGGGTTTTACCCTCCAAAAATGGCTAAAAAACGAGAAAAATCTAATTTCTCAAAAACGGCTCTAACGATTTTGATAAAATTTGGCTTATTTGTAGCCCTTAATGTACTTTACCATATGCAATAAACCGCATCTTTCTAAAAATTATCGTTTAGGTAATAATAATAATAACTGATTTTTGGGGGTTTTTTGGCCAAAAAGAGGTTTGTTTTCAAACTTTTTCAAAACATTTTTTCGTGCATCAATACAGACCTAATTGACATGTTTGGTGCAAATTTGTTTGAAATCGATCGAATAGTTTTAATAATAATATAATATGGATGTGTGTTACATGCATCTAATATTTTCCATGGTATGTCATACTTTTGCAATTCTAAATAACCACCTCCTATGCTACTCTTGGGAAGGTATAAAGTTTCAACTGGGAGAAAGTATGTGGCAGTTATCTGGTACCGTTTATCTTCTATATA